>JBBPDC010000019.1:3083143-3111285 GCA_037974485.1 Hemigrammopetersius urotaenia
AGGTGAATAATGTTATAGGTTCAGGCCTACAGGTGAATAATGTTATAAGTTCAGGCCTACAGGTGAATAATGTTATAGGTTCAGGCCTACAGGTGAATAATGTTATAAGTTTAGGCCTAAAGCTGAATAATGTAATAGGTTTAGGCCTACAGGTGAATAATGTTATAAGTTTAGGCCTAAAGCTGAATAATGTTATAGGTTTAGGCCTACAGGTGAATAATTTAAGCGTTCTAGTGAATTTGCTATTACCCTTCCTTTCTGCATGTTCTACCTGAAGAGCAAGAGAGTGAGCTGGGAGAAGGGGGAGTGGGGAAAACTCATATTTTCATTAACACATATCTTCATTACCACGCACAGAAAGCAGGGGAGGGAGGAAAGAAAAAAAAAACACTACAGTGTTGTAACAAAACCATGGCAGCCCCGTGGGCGTTCTGCTGTTTGTAGTGACACAGAGGACGAGTTATGCTAATTGAGTGTTCTTTGCATAATTAGAAAAGAGAAACTTTATCATTATTATGAGTAGAGAATAGCCAGACTGAGGGTAATTTAGAGTTTCCCAGCAGGGCGCTGGCGGAAAAAGAGAAAGAAAGAATGCCCTTTCAATGTTATTCCTGCCCTTTTTTTCCTCTCCCCTGTACGGAGCGGCGTATTCATCAAGATGCTTTGCCAAAGTGTGTTTTAATGATAATTGCTTTTCTCAATGTGATCGTTTCAAAGTGATTTAGTGCATTTGTTTTTGAAGAGCGCCCCCATTTGCAATGGAAATTTACGAGGCAATATTTGGATTCAAGCGATCAGCACGCGCTCAGGCGTGCTGCCAAACATCTAATAGGACCAGAACCCTCCGAATCAATTAGTGCACTTAAAATATTTCGGTGCAACAAAATAGCACCATTGTTCCTTCACAATGAGCCTGAACATCCATGGAGCTGAGAGGTGGGCTTCAGATCTCTTATGAGTGATGCTAGAAAAGGACCACTTTTGGTGCCTTAGAGAACCTGGATTGTACATTAAAGAACTGTTGCTGTCAATCGCAGGTGTAAATATAATGAAATCATACATGTTTAAAAAAAACACCACATAAAATAAAGAGATACCAGACTAAGATCTTTTGAGGAACCTTTATGTTTAAGAGTGTGACTGCAGTCATTGTGGTAGAGGAGTTAAAACCCACAGGAGCAGACCTGGCCTGGCAGGTATTAATAAGGGTGATATTGATGCTGCTAGGGTTTAGTCACATGACTGAATGTCTTCTGTCCTCTATGTCTCTTCCTCTCTTCTCGCTCTTTATTCCAGCACCAACGTGGCTGACCGCATACTCTGCCTTGAGACAGCCGAGAACATTCCCCCTGCTTCAAAGGTTCCTCCGCTTTTTCATCTCTGTGTACCAGCCTACGGCCAGAGCCATGGATTAATATTTCAAAACATGTTTCTCACCCCTCCTTCTCTCTCTCTCTCTCTCTCTCTCTCTCTCTCCCATCTCTTTTCTCACTGTCTCACATACACTCCCCCATTCCCTGTTCACCACTTACTCTCTTTGCATCTCTCTCTCTCCCTCTCGCTCTCTCTCTCTCTCTGGCTGCAGATACGTGTGATATTTTGCTTTATCTCATGTTTTGCTCCCCTGGCCCAATCACTGAAGCACTGTGTTTTATGAATTAATAAGAGATGATCCTGGAAGGTCCAGGGAGGAAGCCGAGAGCACAAAGATGGAGGGGCGTGCGAGGGGAGAAAAGAAAGAGAGGGAAAGAGAGAGAAGGAGAGAGGGAGGAAAAAGGGAAGAAGAGAGGGGTGGAGGCTGCAGTCGAATTTTAATGAGCACCAAGGGGAATATCAGATTTTTTTTCCCCCTAGTTCTTTCTGTGGATATCCAATGGCACACTGCTCTAAATCACTGTCATGCAAACAAGGTATTTCCCATCATGCCCTTGGTTTTTGGCTGGTAAGTGTGTCACCGTGTGGCGCGGCGTAGCTCACCGGGCGCACCTGCTCTGTCGTCCTAATTGAACAGATGATCTGCCAATTTGTCATGTTTATCTTCAGCTCCTCGGCGGCTGGCCCGCAGACCCCCCCACCCCCACTCTCGCTCCCCCCACCCTAAACACGCTGCAGATGTTAGCAGCATTTTTTATGACAGATCTTGTAGTCATTACTGAATAATTCATGCTTGCATTAATGTCTTCAGATAGCAGCTCCAACCCCCCTCAGTCTGCCTCTCTCTCTCTCTCTCTTTCTCTCTCTCTTTAGCTATCCCTTTACTTCCTGTTCTATCTCTCTTTTTCCCTCCATCCTCACTCTCACTCTATGCCTCTCGCCCCATCCTTTTGCTTCCTGCTCTCTTCTTCACTCACTTCATCTTACTCAACCTCTCATTCCCACCCCATTTATTTCCCTTCTTCCATGTCTTTACTCCCCCCTCTCTTTCTCTCTCCCTCTCTCTCTCCCTCTCTCTCTCTCTCCTTCTCTCTCTCTCTCCCTCTCTCTCTCCCCCTCCCTCCCTTTCTCTCTCCCTCTCTCTCTCTCCCTCTCTCTCTCTCCCTCTCTCTCTCTCTCTCTCTCCTTCTCTCTCTCTCCCTCTCTCTCTCCCCCTCCCTCCCTTTCTCTCTCCCTCTCTCTCTCCCTCTCTCTCTCTCCCTCTCTCTCTCTCTCTCTCTCTCTCTCCCTTTCTCTCTGTCTCTCCCCTTCCATCACATGAGAAAACTTTATTATGCCTCCCTCTGACAGCAAAGTATACGGATAAAAGATAATTGCCTGGCTTGACTCCCCCCCGCCCCCATTGATATGAAAATAGGATTTGAATTATTCACCGAGGTTTAAAGGTTAGTTGAAGGTTATTACTTGGGGACAGGAATAAAGGGAGGAGAAAGAGCTCTCCGCACATTGTTCGGCAGCAGGCAGACGAGACGTCAGTGAAAGGCTAATTTGCAGTGCACGCCGCAGTGGCCTCTCATGAATAAGCCCCAAAGCCTCTCAGGAGATTTTAACATGGGAGAAGTCAATTATTTATAAGCAAATTATGTTCAGCTTTTCCCCCCCTCCTCTTTACTCCCCCCAACTCCCTCCCTCCCTCCCTCACCCTTTGACAAAAAAGCCAAGAAATATTCAGCCCGCAAATACAACTGGGTGCACGCTTTCGCCGTTCCCTCTAACTGCTTTACTCATGCTAATTTTTTGACTTGCCATTTTACTTTCCAGCTCAGCCAGGCATGGCGGAGGATAATAAGCGGCCATCTTGGAGAGGGAGGCGTCCGCTGAGATTGCCTTCGACATAAATCAGATCAGTTGAAATGCTAGCAGATTTTATACGGGTTGGATAATGGAGCTTAGAATACAGTGGCCTTAATAAATCATTCTCTTTGTTGTTCTCTCTCTCTCTCTCTCTCTCTCTCTCTCTCTCTTGCTCTCTCTCTCGGGTACAGTGGTTGGTCCCTCTGTTCTTACGCCATGCTGTATCACCATAGCAACCATGCGTGCAGGTACTGCGCTTTAGCAGGGAGTCATGTTGAGCTGTGTGATGGAGACAGACAGCCCCCCTCCTTCCCTATCTATCTCTCTCTCTCTCTCACACACACACACACACACACACACACACACACACAGAAATGTATTCCTATCTTTCCAGGGTATAGGAATAGAGTTCTGTATTACGGTTGCTAAGTAAATAAATGTACAGGTAGTTTGTATTTAAATGTTATATTTTCTACTGTTTGTAAAGTACTTAAGAATGAAAAAGGCTCTCTAAATTTAGATGATGTTAATTAGTATTATTATAATTTTTATTGTTGTTAATGTTCCCTAAGCAGAATCCTAACATTTAACCCTGTGTACCATTTTTTCCTCATTAGAGCTGGACGGCAGTATTGTAGTAGCCTAGTGGGTAAAACACTTGCCTGTGATCCCGATGACCACAAAATATGCAGGTTTAACAACCCCCCCCCCACACACACACACACTTTCTACCATTGTGTCCTTGAGCAAGACACTTAACCCTCAGTTGCTCCAGGGGGACTGTCCCTGTAACTGATGAGTGTGTCGGCCAAATGCTGTAAATGTAAATTATGTGTGTTATGGAGATGCTATCGACATGTTGGTGTCTTTCTGGAGACATTTGGTCCTCACAAAGATTAAAATACATGAACAAACAAACACACACACACACACACACCCCATTATATACATGCATATACAGCCTTCCCTCACCCACCCCACCCACCCTTGGAGCACAGTGACCTGAGTGCTTGGAGCCAAGTGACCTGAGGAGGTTTGTTTATGGAGATGTGTTTATGTTCTTATATAGCTCCCTGTGTCTTTGTCTTGGCCTCATTTGCATGTTCCCACGCAGAACTCCCCCTCAGCATGCGCCAAGCGGCTCCTTGCCTGTTTGCCTTGCCTGCCTTGTCATTCCTCCAACCAGTATATGACACCCTCTTCAACCCCCTCCATTCTTTTGTCACTGCTCATTTTCTGACTTGATCATTTTAACACCTCCACAAAAAACATTTAAAATCAATTTAGGCTGTGATCATGCTTTTCAGCAGCTGGATGTGTTGTTTGTGATTATGTCTCTTGCAGTGCCACCAAGCTAAGCACTTGTTTACATAGTCTGCAGGTGTATAATTGTGCAACTTTTGGTGAAGGTTCCTTTGTTCTGAGAGGGCATAAATGGTTGTTTTACATTCTTTTGCTGAAGCGCTGGAGTCATTAGATGCTGGATATGTGTTGGCTTTTGTGCGTGTGGGTGATTTAATGCTTTAAATGAAAGAGTAAGTGCATCAAAGAGCCACAAGATGAGAAAGTGATTTAATTACACTCCAGGGAAGGTACGATTGAGCTGTATGCCCCTGTTTATGTCTATTCCAATATCTCATTTCTGTTTTTATCCCTTTTGTCTTTCTTTCTGTCTTTGACTAGACGTGATTAGCTCATTTTTAAGGGCCTGTGTCATGGAAAACTGAATTTCTTTGTTTTACATAGATCCATCTATTCAGCTAACAGGAGTTTAACCTGCTTGTTCATGCTGACGGAGCAAGGAATTGTAGTAAAAAGAGTCAAGTTAAATTGAATTAGGACTGTTTTTGGTGTATTAAACCACACATACATCATGAGTGGACCTCAGGGGAAAAAAATGAAAGATAAGAAAATTGAAGGATGTGGGCTCTTTAAATTAGCTAATGACTAATAGCGTAATGCCAGGATCTGAAAGGTTGAAGTCATGATCCCATTTAATTACACCTGTTACCACCATTCTGCTTGTGTAAGGCCTCATCTTGATAGTCACCCAATGTCCTTCTCAGCGCGAGTGAATCTATTTTCTCCAAATACCGTTGCGCTTATCAAAATCAATCAGCCGTGAAACCCATTTTCATCTGGAAATATGGGCCATTTTGACTTCATTTGGCAGAGACTGCTTCATAATAATTTGTTGGCAGCGTTCTGGCAGGAGTTGTTGGGGAGGCTTTGTTTCTGACAGCTTCTCAACAGATCATTAGTTGAAAATAAGGAAGTGGTGAGAGGCCTGCCTGGCGCACTCTAGCAGAGAGGCAGTTCCAGATGGCAGAGCAATGCTCCGCAAAGCAGATGTGCTGAAATAAGTATGCTGCGTGCCCGCTGCATACTATTTTGCTTCTTCAAATTGAGCATAGCGGTCTCCTTAGCATACTTCCCTAAGAAAACACACACACATATATTGATGCCTTCACTCAGAGAAGGTCATGGCATGCTGACCCGACATTCCACAACAAACACCCACATTTAATGCTTCCAGGTGGCTTAGTAATGTTCCAGAATAGAACTGATGGGCCAAATGAACCTGTGTGAACAAAAGAGAACATTCCAGAACGGTAAGAATGGGAGAAAAATGTTTTAGAATGCAAATTAACATTCTAGAACAACGTCAATGGACAGAACATTCTGTGTAAATGGAGCGAAAACATTCTGCACGTGGGAATGTGAAAGAAGGAGAACATTCTAGAACATTCTAGAACCATTTGAATGAAGGAGACGTTGTGAAACATTCTAGAACAGTGTGAATGTGAATGAACATTTTCAAACAATGTCGATAGGGAGAACATTCTAGAGCACAGAGGATGGGTGAACATGCTGTGAATGAAGGAAAACATTCTAGAACAGTGGTTCCCAACCTGGGGTCCGGGCCCCCCCTAGGGGGGGCGCTGGAGATCGCAGGGGGTGCCCACAATTTTGTTACCAAAATTATATCTGTACACATTAACTTTAGAAAATCCCAATGTCTGAGAAACATAAACGTATGTGTGTATGTGTGTGTATGTGTATAAGAGTATAAGAACAAACACATACAACGACTGTTTATTTTTTGCAAATAAAAGTTTGTAATTAATCACTTTATTCTCTTTGGGCGGTGTAAGCAGGTAGGAGTTTTGGAGGCGGGGGAGGGGGGCTGGCTTGTCTTTTGAGACAGGCAAGGGGGGCTTTGAGGAAAAAAGGTTGGGAACCACTGATTTAGAACATTGTGAATGAAGGAGCATATTTTAGAACAACATCCATAGGATGAATATTCTTGCATTGTGTGAATATGTTTATGTTTATGGCATTTAGCAGACATTTTATGCAGAGCGATGTACATCAGTGGTTAAGTCTACATCTGTTCTTTATACCTGTAAATGAACAGCTGGAGAACAGACTGATTAGGGAAGAACCTTGTCGAACAATGTGACAGGAGACCATTCTAGAGTAGTGTCAGTAGGGCTGATCATTCTAGAACAACGTCAATGGGGGTGAACATTCTAGAACAATGTCATCAGTTTGTTTTATCATTTCAACCCTTATTCTCAGTAATTCAGTATTCAGTTTTCATGTTGGATAATATTAGGTTAGTGTTTTCACATTCTTGCATGTTTCTATGGGCTAAGTACCCCCCGGTGTGTTGACAGTGATCTGAGGTACAAGGTCTTTCTCAGCAGGTGAACCCCAGAATGATACTTTCACAGAATGCTAAAAATGTGAGATCCCCTATTCCAACACCACAGCCTCACTTCTTCGTGGGACCTCCATGGCACTACCCCTCACCCCTCTGATTCTTGCTTTTGTTGCGGGGTCAGGTTGGTGACCTTTCACAGCAAGGAAAGGGACATAGGCCCCTGTATTAACTGAACAAACACACACACTGCCTTGTCCCACTGTTTACTTCATCATCAATGCAGCTTAGTGGGCTGTTTGGTGTATACATCTCATTGCTTCCATTTCAAAAAACATATTGCACATTGTAATATGTCATGATGAATGGTCCGAGACAAGCATGATCTGAAATAAATACATTTTTGTTTCTCCTACCTCCTGCAAAGTTACTTTGTCTATGACAATAGGATGCACATTCTGACAGATTGCAATATGAGGCTGAAATGAAAAGACGAAATCGCTTGCTGCGCAGACTAAGCTTTGAATGATAGCAGAGGCAAACTGAAGAAAGTAGTAGATACGGTTGTGTGGCCACCCCAATCATATAACATGCTTTGCTGATTTTCTAAGTGAAAGTATGCTCTATTGCAAATTATAAAGTGCAATTACTGTTATTTGCTGTTAACATTTTGAAGAAAAAGGGAATAAAATGGGGACTCTGCAAAGGTTTTGTTCAAACATAAATAAAGTCAATGTAAATAAATCAAAATTGGGTCCAAACATTTGTTTCCTGTAGAGAATGTGTATGATAAATGAATGAATAGGCGATAGCTTAATAGATAATAAAAAATAATCAGTGGATGAAGATGTAGGTCTTCATCCACTGATTATTTTTATTATCTATTAAGCTATTGCCTATTCATTCATTCCCTTTTTTAATAGTGTGCTGTTACAGCTGCTTGTTCATTTCTGATGAGGGTCACAGCTGGCTTGGGATGATGTTCTGGTTCTGCTTTTACTAGAGCTTAACAATCAAATGCTTCTCGAGGAGATTAGTGATGATCACTGATGTCCCTGTATCTCTCCCTCTCTCTCCATCTCTCCCTCCCTCAGTCACTTACCTCTCCGACAAAAAACCCTGAACTCTCTCCATCTTCGGCCATGCCAAGAGGCACTTCACTGGGGACTTTTGCCCGGCGCTGCAGAGTGCTTGTCTGATTACTGGCTGATCGATACCTGGCCTCTCTCCCTGACTGCTGGCACCGGAAACAATGTGATGCCTGGAGTTGTGAGTGTGACATTGACTGGACCCTGGAGGGGGTGCCTCAGTATCACTCTCCGAGAAATGGCCCTCCTATTAACTCTGCTGGCCTCCGCTGCTCTGTCACTGTTAAAATGGCAGCCAGGAAGAGGAATGTATATTAGATGACAGACAAATGCCCTTTTAATTGTCCTCTTCGATTTTAATTGTGAAAATGAGTCTCTTTTCCTGCGCTGGTGCCAGAGTGATCACTGAGGAAATGAATCCTCTCTGCTTTTCCCGATATGAACTCTGTGGCTTTACTTTACTGTGTACTACAGATACAGGGTTTCCCATATACAGCTTCTGTTAGTCACCAGCATTGGTTGAATAACAGAAGCTGGTTTCCCAAGCTTTCCAAGCTACAGCCTAAAAACTTTCTTTAAAAAATGCAAAAAAATGGACATTAAAATGTATGCTATGCTATTTCTTTAGTTATCTGTATCTATTTAGAAAGAACTGAATGTGCTCCTGAACTAAAGGTGAGCTGAACTCCTGTTTCAGTAAGCTGAAGAGTCTTTAGTTTGCAGACTATTATTCAGTAACAAACAGTCTAAAGCTAAGCTTACCAGCTTGCTGCCATTCACAAGAACAGTATAAAATTCCACCACACCTCTTTTCTGATGATGTGACCAAGTAAGCTCTGTATACTCTCCTATAAATATAATTTAATGTCATTTAAATGAGGATCCTTCAGAGGACAGTGCTGCAGGAGACCCACCTTTATCGATTACAGCCTAACTTCTAGAATCAAGGCACAGAGGAGGGTTGGCGCTCGTATAGATAAACAAACTTCTCCAGAAAACACTACAGAGACAACCTTAACATTGATTTATATCCCTCGTATTCATAAGGCATTCAGTGCATAATTATTTTCCAATGGATCTTCACCTGCAACATGAAACATTCATTATTTCTAAATGGAATCAAAAAGCATGCATTTGATCAAACTATGCATACCACATAAAAGGCTGTGTAACAGTGGGATGATATATAGTGATTATAATCCAAGTAGTCTGTACATGTGATTTAGCATCTACTTGTTTTAGATGTAAAAATTGTGACGTGGGGACACTTTTATATTTCTAGATTGTGTATAGTACTTTATATACTGTCCTGTTGGTACAGTATTTTATTCTATTCTATTGTTCTTAATTTTTGCTGCTTTGTACTGTCCACTTTCTGCCATGAAAATGCAAATTTTACACTTGTGGGACTAATAAAGGTTTTTTGTCCTTTTGTCCTCCACTGAACAGACAGTTACCAACCTTTCTCTCTATTTGTATATTTTACGTTTTGTACCTGTTTATGCATCTGACCCTTTTATATCCTGTGTATTTGATGCTTTTCTGTCCACTTACATCAAAACAATGGATGCATCCCTGTGCATTATAAGTTAACAAAATGTGTGAACAGAGCCTGATTCCAGTTCCCCCCCACTGTGGTTTATCATTGTGCTACATTGCTACATGTTAAATGTTTGTCCTATGTATTACTGCTATGCTCGCTGACATTTCTGGTATATAAAGTCTTGCCCTCGTGGTCTGTGGTTAGTCCCTCAAATAATGGTGTTTTTCTGTGCTGACCCTCGCTGAGCTGATGTCTCCAGTCTGATGTCGGCATGTCTTCTCCCCCCCAGATCCACTGGGGCCAAGTTAGTGTGTTGAAACGCCCACGGATTTGTCCTCTGGCCTTTTCCCGTCGTGCGGCTGTATGTGCTGTCCCTTTTCCTGCCCTTTGTATGGGTCACACTGCTTATCTCTCCATCAGCGGCAGCCCGGGTAACTTTTACAGCTTCCATTATTTACGGCTGAGCCAGCGTCTGCCTCTCTCTCTCTCTCTCTCTCTCTCCCCCATCTCTCCCAGGCCCTGCTCGTCCTATTGAGCGCTTTATTGTCTCCCCACCATTTCCTTGTTTGAAACAATATAGCCAGGGCTGTTCTTATTGATTCCAGTGGATTGTGCCCGTGGTAAGTGCTCCTTTGAGTCTGGCTGCTATATTAAGCCATCGTTCCAGCAACGGATGACAGCCCTCCTTAGATCGCTGGCTGCCCTCTAATAGCCCTGGTATTACTCATATGTTAATTGATTGGGCAGCAGAAGAAGAGGCTGGTTGTGCGGGTGGAAACAGCTCTTCTGAGAACAGAATTTAGGCGCTCAGGGCTTGGACTTGAATAAGTTGCAAAGAGCCAAAGTGACTCTAAGGTCAATCAGCTGTGCAGAGAGTGAGGAATTACTCTGATGATTAAATTGATCTGAATTACCCAACCGTGACAATAATCTACTCATCTTCTCTGTGCAACATTTTATACTCTCTTTCCCAGCATGCATCATGTGTCATCGCTGCACAGTTCCGAGTAATCATGCGAGGGGGCAAACATCGGACTTGCTCATCGCAAATCAATGCAGCAGAACATCCAGAAGAAACGCTTGTAGGTACAGGGCAGTTTTATTCTGGAAAACACCCCAACCATGATCCAGTTAATCATAGACTTCAGAGAATGTTTTGGGGGTGTGTGCGGGCGAGAGAGGCCACTTAAGTTGGATATTAATATTTTCCTGTGTGTGAAGAGCTTGCCTCAGCCAGAGTTTGTCAGCAGTGCTCTTACAGCCCAAGAACCTCTCGGCTTCAGTGCAGCACAAAACATTCTATTAAAAAAAAGTGCCCAAAAGCTCCTTTGTCATTTAATAAGAAAATTTGGTTCCATATAAAACTTCAGAGAGCCACTTTTCTAAATGAGATTGTACAGTTTTGTTGCTCTTGTGTTTTTTTTTGCACTTTGTGTTCTCCTGTCCTTCCTGCACTTATGTAATCTTGTTTTTGTTTTGTTCTCATGTTGTTTCGTTACACCGCGCTCCTGCAGGAACGCTGTTTTTTTCTCCATGTGTTCTGTGTATATGCTGTACACCTTTGACTTGACTTGAATTGAAATGAATTGTGGACATTTAGACCCTTATTAAGGTTTAATGACCCATATGATTGAAAAGTTCACGGAAAAAAATATTGAAATTCATGAGAAAGTTTACATTGTGTGAAGGTTCTTTACATCTTTAAAAGATTTTCATACCCAGACAACTTTCCAATTATGCTTCTTTAGAGAAGCAGAAGTGTTTATTCCATGGCATTGCTTAAAGAATCCTTTATAGCACCTTTTTCTCCAAACTATTGCTTCAAAGGAACACTCCACCATCTGCAGCGTATAGTTGATTACTGCAGACCAGCATTTTTCTGTACTTAGACAATAGGAGATATCTCTTGGCTCAAAACACACATTTGAAATAGAAGCCAATGAGCAGGTGCAGCAGAACCTGGCCATTTACTTCCATTATAATTGAGTTTTGAGTCAATAGATTTTCTGGTCTTTTGCTTAACCCTTAGAAAATGAGTCAATTTTTGCATCAGCCATACAATCAGAGCAGACATCGATTACGCTTGAAAAATAAATGGTGGTCTAAAACGCAGGGTCTCTAAGCATGCTGATGTAAACACACACATAAGTGTGACTTCACACTTAAATACCTTGGAGATAGGTAGCTCTGCAAGACCCTGTTCTCCTTGAACAGCCAGATGATGTTTCCATTCTTCTGTATTGAGTGATAATTTGCTAATGGAAAGGCCTCTCCTTCTCCAGTCGTTAATCGTCATTCATCTCTTGCTCTTACATGCAGTACAGTTAATGCAGTTAGCCATATTAGGCCCCAGTGTGTCCATAGGGCTTTGTATGTGTGTCCAACCTGCACAAATGATTGCCTTTGCCTCTGAGCACCCTCCATCACTGCTGGCACTCTGCCAGACTCCAGCATTATTACCGTTTTCAGACGGAGGGCTTGCCCCCTTCATTTTTCTAACAGCCTGAGAAAAAAACATGTTTCTGTTGTGTCGTAACTCTGGTCTGTGGCAAAAAATGAGCCTGAAAAAAAAAACTCAATCTATCTGCCTCCACACAATTAACGACACAGATCATTTACACAGTCACACGGCTCATTTTCATAATGTTCCCTTTATTATCAGAGGAAGAAATTAACCCAGGAATTTATTTACATATCCACTGCAAACGGCAGTAGGGCGCTAATTGGCTGTTAGATGATTAATAAGCTTTACACCAGATGCTAATGAATCACGCGCTCGCCGTTCCGAAGGTGCTCGTGCGGCGTGCTTGTGTTTTGGCAGCTTAATTAGTCTGATAATTATGTACTTGTTGCGTTTGCTCTCAAGCAAACACAATCAAACACGGGAAAGATTAAAGTGGTTGTGTTTGAGAGTGCAAGTGTTCGGCTCGCTTGTTCAACGGGCCTTAGCTAAACGACCTGCATGCTCACTTTATTTTGGGTGCCAGTGCAGGAATGTGGGTCGGATTGGTGACAACGAACACAATATGAGGAGACACTTTCCTCTGAGTTGTCTGACTAACTTCCTCCGCAATACTGCGAGCAGTTGGCGAGTGATTCACCCACCACAAATCCTTCCCACATGATTAGACAAACTATGATTAGGCCTGATTAGACAAACTCTCTTTTAAAGTGTCGTTTAACTTAATGGGAACATCTGTTGCTCAAAATTAATTACGGAAGATTTAGCGGAAGCATTAAGGTTGTCTTCCCTCATGTCTCATTTGAATGACTTTGTTCTTACAGGGAGAGCTCTTTGATTTTAAACCTTTGTAGATGTTGTGCTGCGGTTTGTAGGAACTGTTGGGAACTGTTGTAGGAATAGTTTGGTGAGAAAATCAAGTGAAAATCAGAGATTTGGGTGATTTTGATTGGCTCGAATCTACAACACTAAATGAAAGAAGCAAAAAGCAGATGCCATATACACTACCAGTCAAAAGTTTAGACACACC
The DNA here is from genome assembly GCA_037974485.1 of Hemigrammopetersius urotaenia. Classification (NCBI taxonomy): domain Eukaryota; kingdom Metazoa; phylum Chordata; class Actinopteri; order Characiformes; family Alestidae; genus Hemigrammopetersius; species Hemigrammopetersius urotaenia. Next base: position 3,096,158 of record JBBPDC010000019.1, read on the forward strand.
TTCTCATTCAATGTTTTTTCTTTGTTTTTATTATTCTTTACATTGTAGATTAATATTGAAAACTAACAAAATGATGAAGGAAATATGGAGTTAACAGTAAACAAAAAAAGAGTTAAACAAGGCTGAATATGTTTTGTAATAAGGTAATGGTGGACTGTGGTTTCATGTGCAGTAGAACCGTAGTCGAAAAGGATTACTAACTGTGTACCAACCCTACCTTTGCACAACTGATGATCCTAAACACATTAAGAAGGCATGGAATTCCACAAATGAACTCTTGATGAAGAACACCCATTAATGAATTGCCATTCCAGGTCGATTCATCATGAAAATGCCAAGAGTGTACAAAGCTGTCCCCAGAGCAATAGGTATCAGAGCAATATTCATCTACAATGTAACCAATAATAAAACCAAAAGAAATCGTTGAATGAGAAGGTGTGTCCAAACTTTTGACTGGTACTGTATGTCTTGGCTGATCTGTATGTCTTGGATCTGGGGTCTAAATCTGATTTTTGACTGAACCATTCCCACAATTTGCAACATAGCCTTATGACACCCATTGTGGCTTCATGAGAAAACTGTGGTAAATTACTCAATGCAGACCCATTCAGGGAAACAGCTGTGTCAGAAGAGTAACAGTATGTGGTAAACAGGCCTCATCCTCTGCTGGAAGAAAAGTCTGTGGTTTGGCTCTTATTCGTTAGCCATGATGAATGAATGTTTTACAATTTGCTAGAAATGTGACGTTGCTGAAATCTTTCAAATCTCTCTTTTGACAGGTGATTTAGCCACACTGCTGACTTTAGGCATTGGCTCAAAGTGAACATTGCCAATGCTTGTGTTTTACTGCATTAATTACAAAAAAGGACAGTGTGGCTTTGCATCATCCTAAGATAAACTGTACACATTGGCTTTATGTAAGCACCCTATTTGTAGTTTATTTTTTCAATAAACAAAGGGAGAGGCTGATGAAATCAGGGCTACCCATAAATCTGTGCCGCGGTGTAATTAAAACAGCCCAGCAAGTCTGTCGGCTTTTCGGAGTGTTATTCTTTTGCCTGTGTGAACGGGATCCTATAATAAAGCCTCTAAATCGGCTCGGCGTGGAGAGCCATTAGAAAGCACTCGCTTATGAATATTTGATGTAAATCCTCCTTTTTATCTCGGACCCAGCTTGAAGCGGGGATCGCATTGATCTGGTGTTATAATCACGGATTAAAAAGAGGCTCTCCCCAAACAATTCCCTGATTAAAGGCCTGTTTACATGCCATGCTTGCACGCTGGCTTGCCTTCCCCCGATAGGCTGTGTGCGGCAGCTCCTGCACACTGGCACTAATGGGAGCCCGGCGCCTCTTACATTTGTGTTCCAGCTCATTAGTTTCCAGATTTGGCCGGAGTCTACAAACTGTCCCCTATGAAATATTAAATGCTGTTAATCCTCAAGGAACTCCACTAAAAAGAGAGCTATTTTGCATGTTTTTTTGAGCGTGTGTGTGTGCTCCCATGGTGAAAACATTGGTTTGGGCCTTATTAACTTTATGCAGTTACAAGGCATCAGTGTAACACTGTGCTCTTGGCTTGCTGCCAGTAAAAAGTGAAATCTGCAGAGTTTCCAGAGTCGGTGTCTGACTTTCCCTTATCTTCTTCCTCTGGATTTCATATGAGAGAAGCATTTCCTATGTCATTCAGTGTGCACAGCTCTGAAAGCCATGAACCAGGGTCAGACTGGTTTGTTATGCTGCTTCAGAGACATGTACTATGAATAAGTATCCGTAGCTTGTTGGAGCTAGCCACAAATATTCAGTGTTTTATTGTGCGCAAATCATGGCAAGCATAATCCAGTTTGCATGCTAATCAGTAAAACCAGCGTCATATTGTGAAAGTCCTGGAAAAATGTAGTTAAAATAGCACTTATTATGGACATACCTGCAGCATAATAAGTACTATTTATATACATCTAGTCATGGCACATTTTCCTGCTATTTTTAATGTATCATTTCTATTCATTTGAAGAGTTTAACCTATTAGAAAAATATTACAGAGGTAGATATATAAGATTATCTCTCTCTCTCTCTCACACACACACACACACACACACACACACAAATTGTGTGTATAACCTCTTTGTCAAAGAATCACTACTCCCAATAATTTTTCGTATTAGTTTTCCTTATACACACACTCCACCTTATTTTGAGTGCTTTACTGCTGAAGTTGCCTGATAAAGCCGAAACCATTAAGTTCAGCATAAACAGTGCAAAGGCCCTCAGTGAGAGTCAATAATATGCTGGATTGACTTCTGGCTTCTTGTCAAACTTCCATTTTAGCACTTTTAACAATCTGGTATTGTATCTTAATCACTAAAGTGAAGAGCTTAGTCCACCATTTAAATGGCTGCTGCTGGAGTGAAGAGTGGTGCTGTGTTTGAAAGGGTTTACTCGTGTCCTCGCAAAATACATTGGCTAGCTAGAAAGGTATAAGTAAATAAATGAAAATGGGACCATTATTCCCTTAATGTTGAAAAGTCAGCCAATAACACCTTTATGTAGCTTTATGATATGCAATGGATTCTTCATAGCAGAATGTGTGGTCAGATTTTCTGTTGAAAATTCTAATGCTGCCTCAATGAACCTTATTCTCTGTGGTTGTGGACTATTTCTGCAAATGGGAGCAATCAAAAAACATTTGAACATTTTAATAATCCTATTTAAGAGACACTCGCTCTGTCAGTTTTGCCGTCTCCTGAGAAATCGGTGACCCATGCTCAGATTACAGGCAGCTGGGAGTTTGTCGTCCTCATGTCAGCACTAAGGAGGGGCCTGGAAGCACACCAATTACAGCCTCTTACCTTCAGCCGGCAGCTTGGCCCGTGTCTCATTTGCATGGCCTCTCGTCTGAAGTGGCAATGAAAAATTGCTATAATACAAAAGGTTACATAACAAGCGATTATGCATCTCCCTGAGTGCGTAGCGTGAGGCTCCTTTAAGCGCGCTGTAGTGGTGCAGCTGAAGCCTGCTTCTCGTCTGGAGAAGAGGCTGGATGGGGGCGGAGGGTCAAAGGCACAGCAATCAAATCAGCCATGGAGAGTGCTTGAATGACAGCTGTCAGAGGGCGCGTGCACAAGCGAGCATTATAAACTCCAGGGTGGGCTCTTGTCGTTGGGTGCCCGCTGCTGAACTCCTGTTCAGGGGAAGCCAATAAGAGAGGTCCTGAACAAGTGAATTAGCATTGCCCCGGATGCATATCTGTGTCTGCTCTAGAGAGGCTTGCGCACACTCAGGCTGCCCACTCACACTTTGTTCCCTACTCTCCCGTCTGTAGGACTGCGTGACAGCCTCGCGCTAAGTACACTCCATTGAATTTGAGGCCATGCTGCGGTCACTGATGTGGCTAGTTTTCAAAACACACCTCGTCAGACCTCATCTGGCATAATGCAGCGCAGACTAAATTACCCTTTTACTGGCAATTCTCTGTTTCCCAAGTGCCATCCAATCTAGCGCTCAGCTTAAGTCATCACTGACCGTGAGAAAAGCATGGAGTGAAACAATATGCATTATTTCTCACTTGTAATTCAGTGAAACAGGCAGAGAAATTCCAAACAGCAGATACTAAACCTCTTTGCCATGTGGGTTTGTAAGTGGAAGGGATGTTTTAGTAAGATTTGAATTTGAATACAGTCTTGATTTGTGGAATATATATACATATTCTTTACATTTCTTAAACAGAGGGACAAGTGTGCACAATCCGTGCGCAATCCTTTTCATATACACTATACAAATGCGTCTTAACTTAAGCTGCAATAAATTACACGAGTATTATAAGAAAAGGGACAGTAACTATCAACTTTAGGGTTAATTTGTGGTCATCCAGTCAGGCCTGACAGTCGAAGCCGTTTTTGTTAGCACTCAAGCATGCACCACCATTGGGGAGAGTCCAGCCTTGTAAGATCTGAGCGATTTCTCAGCTTGTCAACTTTGATTTGGAACAGTTGTATTTGAGCGAAAGCATGTTTCCCCAACTCTGCTTTTAAGGGCCTGTGGGACTTGTCCTTTTCCTTTAATGTTACTTGCAAACACACTGTGCTGTGACAAAGTAGAGCTCCCTTTGAACTCGCCTCTTCGCTGCAATAATAATTCATAAGTGCCGTCCTCTCCCTCTCCTCTCTGTTAGCTTTAGGTGTTTAAATCCACACAGCATGAAATATTAACCGTGTGGCAGTCTGTAATTCGCAGGTTTGGCTAGCATGACTAAACTCCACTCAGGCCAGGCTTACACTTCCAGCTAGCTGCTCAGGTTCCAGACACAGCTGGGCCTGTATTAGTTGTTTACACCACGGGCGTTAGATGTCCCAGTGCTGTCAATCAGCTGGAGAGTGATGTTGCTATTTCCGATGTGTGGTAGCGTGAGGCTGGGCTTTGAGAGCAGGCCTCTGGCTGAGTGTGCACAGACAGAGTGGAGCTTGTGTCCAGCAACAGCAGCGGGCCTGAGAGAGCCGGGCAGATCCTGGCTCGGATAATGAGCCAAGTGTGGGCCAGCAGTGCCACACACACACAAGTACACACACACTTCTGGACCTGCCTGCAGACAACTGACCACTATGATTAGGCTGCAGGCCTACCGCCAGCCCTGCACTCTGGAAGGACAGCACAGAGAGTGTACTGTGTGTGGACATTACTGAAAAAGTAATTCTATGCTTTTGAATGTTTGGTAGAAAGAAGTGCAACTAGACAAGAAGACAGTGAGCCCAAAGGAACTACAGGATGTTGTTGGAATAACATATGTCAAATTGGAATATTGTTTACTAGCTCTCTTGGCTCATACTGTTAAGTACATTATTGCCTTTTTAGCTTTTAGGTCTGCATCATAAGTTAGGATAATTGAATTTATTTGTTTTTCTGCATCCAGTTCACACAAATGTGTTCTGAGCTTTTGCCCTCATGTAGCTATAGATAGTTCAGCCACCCCAAAACGCCTTCTAGAAAATATTTTTGCCACCATTGATGGAAGGGAAAAATCACTTACAAACACATCTGTGTTATTTTACTAGAATACAGTTCCAAACATATATGCCCTGGGAGTGTCAGAGCTTTTTAAATTCATTACTAAACTGTAATAGTGCTGTTTGAGCAATATTATATTAGCAAAACATTTTGGGTCCAGTTGTGATGATGTCACTACAGCACCATTAATTCCATATGGTCAGTTTTGGGGAGGTCAGTGTACAGTAGTGTTGTTGGTGCTACAGAAACATAAATCTCACACATTATCAGATGTTATTTGAAATAAAAAACATCTTAGAAGGAGAGTACCTTAATTAGCTTTTATTAGTCATTCACACTGTGGTGTGTGGAAATGCGGGAAAAAAATAAGCTCAGCTCCGTTGCTAAAGCAGGCAAGGTGGAGGCAGGCTGCGGGTTTCTGCTGCCAGTCTGACTTGGTGGTATAGCGCTTGTCTCTGGGTCTGCTTGCCTCTACCACTGAGCCATATAATTGCTCCTCTCTCATTCCGCCGCACTTGTCTCCCGCGCTCGCAGGCGGCCCCGCCGACTCATAAGACGCTTCCAGCGAAGAGAAACATTTCTCATTTTGCATCTGATTCCTTCCTAACAAGGCGACAGTGCCCTTGCATTCAAATGCAGAAATAATGAAAAATTCTATGAATATTTCACCGCTGCAACAAAAGAGAGAGTTTGTTGGGGGGGATTGGGAGGGGGGCAAGTCCTCCAATCAAAGGCAAACGGCCCTAATAAGAGCGACAGCGATCCAGCTCATCTGTGATGTGAATGTGCAATGTTAACTTTTTTTAATAACTGTAGAGGGGCCTCGGGGGCCGTCTGAGAAACGACTGGCTGCTGCACTTTGCTGTTTGTACGCTTAATTTCTGTTGAATCTTTAATGTTTCTCTGGGGCTAGCAGCTCCTCAGGCAGAGGCAGAAGGATTGAAGGCGGATGGGTCGGACTGAGTTGAACTGAGTGGTGCTCTATCATAGGTATCATGGTTGGAACTGTTGGATCTACAACCATTCAGTGTTGTTTAATTCATTGCATTAAAAACTGGATGGATTTGAAAACATTCATACGTGTCTAATTGTGAGCTACTAGTTGAACTCCAAGCTTATTAATCAGTCATTATTCTTAAGACTTGTTATCTCTACTTAATTATTTGGTAACTACTATGAAACTAGTGTTTTGTTATTATGGGAGCAAGGACCACAAACTCCTTCAGAATAATTGTTGGTAGATTGGAAACGCTCTACAAAAATAAATAATGTCAAATAAATAATACAATACAAATTTCTTTATTTTGTGCTACAATTCCTCGTATAAGTTTTTTAGCTGCCAGCTAACTGTTGCTGTGAAAGAACATATATGTGAGCAAACCACAAATTAAACTGTGGTCTCACCTACGGGCTCTTGCTATTTAACCTGTTAACAATATAGCATCAAAATACTTTTGTGTACTGAGTTGCTACATAAGACTTGTTTCTGTTGCCACTTCGGAAGTCAGAGCATGGGCCCTTGTGACCTTTGACCACCACCCCTCTTTCTCCCCCCACACCTGTCTCATGCACCAGGTGTGCAAACATAAAGCCTTAGCTGACTTTCTATTTCCTGCTGAAAAATATGCATGCTCCATAGAATCCCAAGGTTAAAAGAATCAAGTTGAATGCGCTGCATGCCTAAAGAATCGTGCAGAAGGTTTTGAATGTGCATATTGCAGGCTTCACTGGGAGCAGCCCAATTTGAAACACGTTTTTTTGCTCTCTGTGATCAAAAGGAGGCCTTGAGTTGAACAGAATTAATTATGAATGGATAATTGGATCAATTTGCTTGACAGAGACTGTCAAGGATACAGAGTAATCATCTTAATAGCAATCTTTTCCTTGCCATGGATTTATCTTGTTAAAAGCCAAGGTGTGGGTCTAGAGGTTAACACAATTATGGTCCAATTCTCTCCCTCACTTGCCTCAATAATAGTAATTAATCTCCCAGATCTGCAGGCTGAGCTGAGCAGAGGCATGTGAGGGAATGCTGAATAACACCGCTCGCTCTGTTTGCCTCCAGCCTCTCCGCTTCATCCCCTCGTCTCTGGATGTTACAGATAAGAGTCTTACCGCCGTACAGATGCCTGACCACATACACATTAATTACCTCCAACGGCCCGAGCCGTAGGACAATATTTTCCTTACGCTGCTTCATGGTGGGTTCCTGATTATGCATAGCTAGCCAAGGCTACTTTATGTGCATGGCTATAGAAGGTTTGGGCATGAATGGCGGCATGCTTTACGCAGCTAAAGCCTTGATTTCCATTGCCTTCTCTGGACCAGCGAAGTGTGAAGAGTGCGTAATGAAATGGGGGAGGATTCATATTCATTAGCAGCAGTGCATTAGCATGCGATATCTGTTTCAGAGCCCTGATGCATGTTGTATGAGTGCCGTTAATGGTACAGTGACAACTTTGTGAGCGCAGTATAGAAAACGGGGGGTAATGGCGGGTGAGCCAGGGGTTGTGTGTGAAGGAAAGGATTGGGGGGGGTTAAAAATGAGAGAGGGAGAGAGAGCATGGGACAAAAATGCAGAGAATGAGTGCATAAGGGAAAGAGACAGAGAGCAGAAGATGAAGAGAAAGAAAGAACAGAGAAAGAGCAAAGAGGTTGGGAGAAGATGGGGGATGGGGGGCAGAGAGAGAGAGAGAGAGAGAGAGAGAGAGAGAGAGAGAGACCTAAGCCACGGGCCACTGGGCAGATTATTCATTCTCCCCTGTGTCCTATTGATCTCTGATGTTTTCATCTCGCAAAGGCCCTGCTAAGCTGCCCATGTATCTACGAGACACACTGACAGTGGCCCATTGACTCCTGGCTATCAATAGTCGCAGTAGCTGGATATCATTAAATCCTCATCAGCGTGTTTCCATCTTGTGACCTCCGAATAGGCCTGTTCTCCTCTGGCTGGTGCTGAGCGAGCCGTTCCGGTGCCACCTCCGTTACGGATGTTATGGCCGCTGTGGTGCAGTGAGCAGGGCTCAGTCCGTATCACAGGGCCCTCTTCCACGAACATGAATCAGAATCACAAGGCTCATTACCAGTGTAATGTGTAACTAATGAGATTAACTCTTAAGATCTAAACATGGTGTGCACATTTGCAAGGCTGGGAAGCATTAACTCATAGCCAAGACAGTGACTGGAGGACCTGACTTTAATTTAGCAGCAGGCACATAGCATATGATGGGGATTTCGGTCATGCTACCGCTCTAATTGGCGCAATTTTTTTCTATTAAGATTATTACAGTTAGACAGAGCCATAACAGGGAACTGGGCTGAGGAATATTGAACGATTTCAAGGCACGGCGGTACAGGCCTGCACCTCTTGAATAATGTGTTTTCTGTCTGGGAACAGGATCAAAGGAAGGTAATTTGCGAGGCATGGTGAAATCCTCTTGTGATGCTAACAGCCCCTGTGTGGCAGCACATTGCTCTGGTGAGTAAATGGAGATTTCTGTCCCTCTGCACTTCACTTGCTGCTTACCCACAGGGCCCTGCGCTTTGGGGACCTGACCAAATTCCTCAGTGGAGCAGAGGAGGGACCAGTCATCAGCCCGCTGCCTCCATGCAGGGGGACATATTTCACCTCTCTGACAGGAGGGGACATCCTCCTCCCTCTCACGGGGGCTGGGTGGCTAAGAAGCAGGGCTAGGATGGTGATGCAAGGATCGATGAAGCTTGGAGGAGGGGTTTTGGGGGATGGTGGGGTGATCGGTGACAGAGACAGGTGTGTGTGTGGGGGCTGTAATAATGCTATGCTCCATTAGAGCCTGGGGGCAGTGTCCTGCCACGCTGGGCCGCCAGTGTGACAAACAACCTGACTTCTGATAATAGCCCTCCTGATCAATAGCCTGTCCTCCCCATCCACTCCCTAGGGAGCGCTGTGTAGAGGGGCTGGGCTGGCCTGATGACCCCAGGGCAAATGTCAGAGGTCAGGGGTGTTAGGGAGGTGGGAGAGAAAGGGGAAGTTAGAGACAACACTCCAGTTGTGTTTATCTCAGAAACTCGATATACACAACTTCTTACCCAGAGCGGTCAATCTGCTGCTTCTCACTCACCCACAAACCAGTCATTAAAATGTAAACTGTTGCAATATTATTACTCATACAAAGAACTACGGCATGTAACAATTCCTTAGAGCAGCTGTGAGTCACTTGTATCACTTGAGCCAAAACCCCAATGTCACATTTGCCTCCTTGTACACACTATACTTCCAGTTTTGCACATAGTTTTACTTTCATGCTCTTTGTGCTACTTTTCTTATCATACTATCTGTCCAAGATGGTCTACACAGTGTTTAACACCAGATAAAACATCATGCTCATCTGACAGACAAAGGGCTTTTTATTATTGATATTTACTTTTAAGAGCTAATAATCGATTCGTTTTGTCCAACATTACATGATAAATGTTACAGTATATTAGTATTTGAAAACTGTCAGCCTTTTTAAGACAGAGTTGGTGAACCTACCATTTTCAGGGACCTACACTGCAACATCTTTCTAAAGCCTACAAAACTGCAAGTTGTTTTAAATTGACACTTTCAACTATTAATAAAGGCTACTATTATGTAAACTACTGGTAACTACCACAAGGCTAACCTAGCACCCTAGCAACCTATAGCTAATACTAAAGCTAGGTTCAATAATAATGTTCTCGGTTCAATAATTGGTTTAAAGATGTAAAATGTGATTTAAACATAAAGAGAGGGAACCCTCATGCCTTTTTAGGAGAAGGACTAATGATACCGTTTTTATTTAATAAAATCATAGCTGACATTATCAATAATATTGACCACACAGCATTGTAAATATTTCTGTTGAGTGTTATATTTTGAAAGCAGCATTCAGCCAAGAGCAAATGAATATTTTAACCTGTAGAAAACTACAGTTTACTTGTAGGATCATTGATGTGTCACTGTAGCTAAAGTAAAGTAACTACTATGACAGAATGCTCAATAACAAGTTAAACCAGGGAGCATTTTTCTAAAATGCTATGAAATGAAAGTCCTACTGTTTGAACAAAACATTATATTTTCCCATTAGTTTCACATTTTTGACACAATTCTAAAGTATGTTCTTCCATTTACACTGTGCCAAAATATTGTGCTAATAAACAGAAATGCTCAAAAATGACTTGTTGCATTAACCTACACTGAAATGGAAGTCCTTTTTGTCAATAACAGTGGCAGCCTAACCAAGCTTCAGTAAGTTGTTAGAAAACTAGGTCAACTATTTGTTATTGTCTGTTATTCAAATAACACATGGAAGTTGTTGACAAGCATTTGATGTCTGTATCTAATTTAGGATTGTTTTTTAAGTTTAGACTTTTTTGAAGCTCTAGATTGTAAGGGTTTATAGCTGAACGTGAATGAATTGATTTTTAACCAGATTCTCAAGCAGGATAAGCATAAGTCAAATACACCTCCATTATCTCCACTGCTTGTTCTTACACAGGGTCACATGGGGTGGGGTGAGAAGGATGGTGGGTTGGGAGCCCATCTAAGCAGACAAAGGGCAAAAGGCCAAGAAACACCCCGGACAGGTCACTAGTCCATTGCAGAGCAGACATTCAAGCAAACACATCCACACACACGTAGTCACACCTAGGGGCAAATTAGCATGTCATGGCGTGCCTGTCTTTGGACTGTGGAAGAAAAGTGAAGGACCTCATGGAAACCCACAAAGAGCAGATAAACTCCATATTAAAGAGGACCCTCAGTGAAAGTGATCATTCACCACAGCACACAGTGTGAACAGCACAAAATTCAGCCTCTGCATTTAACCCATTCACCAAGTGAAGCAGGGGGCAGCCAGGAACACGGCGCCCAGGGAGCAGTGTGTGGGGACGGTACCTTGCTCAGGGTACCTCAGAGGTGCCTAGCGGTCTTGGGAATCTAACCTGGACTTTCTGATCACAGGGCGAATGCCCTAACCACTAGGCTACCAGCTGCCTCAGTCACTGCATCCAGAAATCAAACCCCAGACCCATGAGGTAACAGTGATAACTACTGTTCCGCCATGCATTACTGTCCTAAACCTACATTTATCTATACCAACTGAAACATAGAGGAGAAAATAGTCCTTTCAGTGCTTTATGAGATAACTAATCACAGTAAACACAATTTAAAGCCATGTCAATATCCAGGCCTCACTCTCAGGCAAGCACACACATGTGCATGCTACACAGAGGGACAGACAGGGATGATTTACTGCCATATGCAAAAGTCTGGGCTAGTCTGTCAAACTGTGTTTAACACACGACTGTACATCTGCAAAAGTTTTAAGTGCATCATACATATTTAATATGGTTCACTTAAGATGAGTAATGTTGAGTAATGAGATTCATACTAATCAGTAACTGTGATTACCAGACTTTAAGCTTTAATGTGCAACCCCCTCCACTAAGCATAATAACAGCAATGTTGAAGTGAATAGGAAACTAGCTCACTCATACTACCTTCTACACATGCAGTATTGTATGGATATCAGCAAATCTGGCCAGAACTGTCTGAAATTGGGCATTACTCACTCACAGAGCTCATCTCTTCCCCACCAGAGCAGCTGATTTATTCATCTGCACTGCCGTCCCCCCGGCCCTGTTATAATCTTCACTCTTAGTTATTACTCCACTGCCCTCCTTTTTCCCCAGCTTATTGATCATGCGATGAAGCGGCGAGTGGAGAGGAGAGGAGCCTCTGTGGTTTTTTTAGCAGATTTAATGGTTTTCATTTTGCCGTTGTGGATCTGTGGACCGCGTTATTGATGGTTGTCCTCAGCTCCTCCGTCACGCCATCCATTTCCTGTATTTGCAGGCTGTCCTCTCACTGTAGTGGGCCATGGCTCCACTCTCTCTGTAACATCATCACACTGCACAAGCTCACCACACTACTGACTGCAGCACAGTGCACTGCCCCCAACATCTCTACTTACTGATTAGCAATCGCATCCATGCGTGCAAGCTGCATAAGATGCTAATGGTGGGAAATAGAAGCCCCCCTGACTGTTCAGTTCAGGCATAGGGTCATAGAGTTGCTTATTAAGCTTGTTTTGCCCATCTCCTTTATTAGCTGTACTCTATGACATAAAGGACCTTGAACTCCATTTTATATTAACCAGACAGTGTTGGGATAGACAGATTATTGTCATATATCGTATATCATATAACAGCCTAGAAATCGAAACCTATAAGCATCTGTGTGCTTGCAGAGGGACGTTACTGGAAAAATGAGCTATAAATTGAATCATAGTGAAAATGAACACTTACAGCTGTACAATAAGGATAGTGATAATGTGAACAAAAATGTATGAAATCATGATATCCTAAAAGGTCTTCTTCGTCATCTCCTTCTGGTAATTGCACTGATTTCTGCCTAATTAAATAATTAAGACAAACAAAATCATCCAGAGTTTGATGTGGAATTGCCAATTCTGGAGAAACCAAGAGTCATAATTGTTCACAGCTGTAGTGAGAGGAACCAAACATGTGTAACATTTAAAGAGTAATTACACCCTAAAGCTTAATTGAACTACGCTGATTTGTAATAATAAATAGTGTCTGCCTTGTTGACATTTTTTTTCATCTGTCAAAAAACATAACTTTTGTGTGCGGTTCCGCCTCTGAAACATTATTTTTTTGGTTCTGCTCTTCTATAGGCCCACATGCGAGCAGCAATGGAGTGAGACTATATACCACAATAGTGTATGAGATTTAGTAAAAAGATGTGCTAACTAAAAATGATATTAGCACTAAGCTAACAATGGTATGAGTATTCACCTTCTCACACTTGATACATCTATACTTAAATATGAGTGTATAAAATATGCATGCATGTATAACGTAGGACATCTTATAAATTCATGTGTACATTTGAGCATTATTGTAACCATGCTAATGGGCTACATTTGGGTCACAGTGAAGTTACATCTTTGGGTTTTCTGTTTGTTTGTTTTGCATCATACCTGCATTCCTTTCCACCCCAGTGGTCTGAAGTATTCCTCTCACTTCTGAGCTTTTCTGAAGTTTAGGACGAGTTACCCAAAGCTCTTTAATGTGTCTAAATGCTGCCTCTGAGAAAGGTATTACAGTAAACGGTGCTTCAGTATAATAATACCTTGCCTAATGCTGGAGACGCTTTTATAAAAGTTTTGTAAGAAGGCTTGGCTTAAAATGTGTTCAAAAACAAAACAGAGGCATTTCTAGGCATTTTGTCCTAAGAATATGGTACACATAAAAACTCACATGTAGGTTTACTGGTCATTTTGGATACTAATGAACTGGCTGTATTTTACCACTGTACAGAAAACCATGTCTGCACATTGCTTTCTTACTGGTATGCCTCCCAGCATTGTGGTGTCCTCACCCCTCCAAAGCCCTGCACCCTTGTTGTAGGAAATGACTGGGTTTGCTTTATAAACCTATCAGCGTTTCATGTGCACAATCAAATAGGATGTCACATGTGGAACAGCCACACTCGGCTGCCTTTATCTGGGCCGGATGGAAAACTGTGTGTCAAAGAGGCTCATTCTCGTATCAAGCTGTGTTGCGGCATGTGCACGATTCATGGGTTTAACAGAACATAACAAGGTTAAAAGAGCAAGTTCCCTTTTTTGAGGGCTCAACGAGGGGAAGTTGTGTCTCCAGAGCCTGCCTTCAACCCAGCACTGCACCTCAGAGGAGGAAATGTAAAAAAAAAAACACATTCATGTGAACTCAAACACACACTCTTTTTTTTTTGGCAAACACACACACCCACATAGACGCACACAAACACACACACCCTTACTTATGTTACTACTCAGTGAGTCTCAGCAACAGGATTGTTCTAAAATGCCTCCCTCCTTCTCTACTTGCGAGCTGCTACCGTTATCTCAGAGTGACAGTTGTGGCTTGAATGGCAGTGATATATTCTGACTGGAAAAGTAAGACTGTGTATCTGTGAGGGAGAGCGAAAAAAGCCCGCAGACCAGAAACCGCATGCCGGCAGCCTGTGTAGTGCGGCACACCCCGACTTCAAACGCTAACAAGCTGGAATAACATTTTGCTTGGGGTGTCTGCTGGAGGCCTCCCAGCTGCTGGCAGCAGGATGATGGGTGTGAGTGAGAGGAAGAGAGAGAGAGAGGGAGAAAGAGAGGGAGAGAGAGGGAGAGAATTCAAATTTGTCCTACGGCTTGTAGCATTCAGACGTGAGCTAAACCACACTGTATGGAAAAGTGGGGTGTGGGGAGTTGCAGATGTTTGGGGTTTTTTCCCTTTTTTCCTGTGTGTGCTCTGCATCTTATGGAGGTGATGGTTGTATGGAGGTGTGTGTATGTGTGATGTCCATAGCTCACTCAGTGACAGCATGGGCCAGAGTGGCACCCCCCGTGCTAAAACCCCTCTTACTTTAACTGGCAGGACCGTCTGTTGTCATGGCAACAACTGAATTCTGCATGCTGACCTGCGAGTGTTCGGTGATGGAATATAACATTCAGTGCGCTCCGCTGCCCTCTATCTCTCTTCATCTCCCCGTATCCAGAACTATCTGTTTCTCCAGCCCCCCCCCCCCCCACCCATCACACTCTCTCTTTTTTTGGACTTGCCATCCTCTCACATGGTTTGTGTCACCCTCGATGTGCTGAGCGGAGTGTCTGGTTATTTGATAACAGGAAGTTGGAGGTGCTGAGCCGGTGGGATCATCTCTTAACATCTCTGTTTTGTTTGTGTGAAGTGGTGCAAAAGACAGACATGCGCACATACACCCACCCACACACACGCACACACACACACACACACATACACACACACACACACACACATACACTTAGTGTCCATGCACAAAGTGATACCTATGTATTATGTTTATGTAACTAAATATATGTAATAACAATAAGGATGATCTTAAACCTGGTACTTACCTAGAAATACCTGTCCTGTTACAAAAATACTTTTCACTCTTTCAGTCTCCAGGAAACGTGTAAAAACCACCTCACAAAGTCTGGATCACTTTGTAGATCTTGATGTTTTAGGTCAGGGGTCTCAAACCTGTCCAGAAAGGGCTGCTGTGGGTGCAGGTTTTCATTCCAACCAAGAAGAAGCCAGACCTGA
>JBBPDC010000019.1:3126910-3138969 GCA_037974485.1 Hemigrammopetersius urotaenia
ACATATATTATTCATGTTAATTATTTATTATTCATTTTTTATTTACTTTAGGCAAACCAGGGGTTTTCAATCATTTCAGGAGGCAAAACCCATGTTAAAAGGCTCGTGTGTTATTGTGTATGTTTTAAGGCATTCTCAGACCACAGCAACAGCTTCAGGCATCAGATAAAATGGCTTCTGGAAAAATCATGGTGATGTATCAGCTGAGCATCAGATGAAACTGCCTCAGATGGTGAAGTGAGACAATTAAAATTATATTATTTCTAATTGGACTAATTACAGTTTCATGAACACATTAATGGTGACAATATACTATAACCATGACTAAGTTTAGTTATTTTTTTTTATTTGAGACAAATTAAACTTTGACTCACATATTAAACTTCGACTCACACACATAACTGTGTGTGTTCCAGTGTCTGTCTCAGCATTAAGACCAGTCACAAAAAAACCAGAGGAAAATGTGTAGAAATAAAAATAATAAAACAAAGATTACCAAAATAAACCAAAATAAACCCAGAGGTCCTGGGTTAAGTGTTTTCTGTGGTAATAACCTGACT
Organism: Hemigrammopetersius urotaenia; assembly: GCA_037974485.1. Taxonomy (NCBI): domain Eukaryota; kingdom Metazoa; phylum Chordata; class Actinopteri; order Characiformes; family Alestidae; genus Hemigrammopetersius; species Hemigrammopetersius urotaenia. Next base: position 3,127,471 of record JBBPDC010000019.1, read on the forward strand.
GAGAAGATAGCACAGGCCTTCTAAAAAGTATTCCAGAGTGTTTTTGTAATTAAGTAATTAACAGTAAGTAACCAGTGCTGATGACTTATTGACCTTTATCGACTGCTTGTTGCCACCCTGCTCCCAAATCTATTCCGCAGGAGATCTCTCCATAGTTCTAAAATGTTCTGTTGTGTGTTCTGCAGCCTTAGTCCCTACAAACTGTGCACAAGCATCAAAGCAGGGGAGTGGACTCCATGCCCGGTAGTGCAGCATATGACATGCTTTAGTGCCGAGAAGAGCTCGCTCCAAGGCTGTGAATTATTATCTGGCATATCGCAGCCCTTCGAGCGCTTTCATGCAAACTGAACCTTTGAACCTCTCTTTTAAATCTGCGGGATTAAGTGGAATATTAGTCCCATATACACAGCCGAATTCCTCCGATAGAGATAAACCTCCTCCATATCTTAATGGAACGCAGACACATCAGTCGGTGATGATAAATGAGTCCACCCGCTCAGAGCCGGCAGATTTGCCAGCGCCGCTGTAATGCTGCGGATGTTATGATACATTATCAAAGCTCGGAGTTAGTTTAGGGCGGACGAAAGTGCAAGCTCAGGACTTTCACAGTGAATGGAAAGACTGGCCCAAACAGCCAGCCTCCCTCTCACACACACTTTCATGCACGCATTCCCCCCCCCCCCCTTCCACACACACATACATCATGCACATACACACACACACACTCTCTCTCGCTCTCTCAGAATGGCACAGCTGCTGCACCTGCCCGTGTTTGCCGGCTCCAGGGCCTCTCCTGCATCTCCTCTCGTCTCTCTAAGCTCTGCTAATGAGGGGGATTTTAATTACTGATAGCGTGGCCCTATCCCTGCGCTAACTGTACTCAGCTTCATTAACCGCCATCAACAGGAGAGTACTGCACATAAACACAGCTCATTAGTGCTGCCTCTCCACCACCACTCAATTCTCTCTCCCTCTCTCTCTCTCTCTCTCTCTCTCTCTCTCTCTATATGTATATATATATATACATTCTGGGGGAAATTGGAAAAGTCAATATTCATGACACTGGATACTGCAAGAGGTCGGTTTGATGTTGAAGTTTACACAAGGTTGTTGCTGAATTATCTTATATAAATGTCAACACAGCATGGTTTAAAATCAGAGCAAGCAGAGAGACCAGCCAGTAAGGCTTCGTGGCATGTCAGATAATATGGATTAACCTGCCTCTTCACACTTCAGAGAGAGCACAGGGCCTGAGAGAGAGATAGGCCAGCCTACACCACACACTCCACTCTGGACTGCTCAGTGGAGTCGAAAATGTGTTTTCACATCTCTCACTCAGAGAGGGGGAACTGAAAAAAAGGAAAGAGAGAAAAGAGAGACCCCGTGAAAAGACAAAGGGTGAACGAGGGAGAGAGACAAAGGAAACAGAGAAAAGAGTACAGGAGGAGCGAGAAAGAAGGAGAGAGAAGAAAGAGAGAGAGAAAAAAAAGGAGGACGTATGTATGTGTCCAGGAGGAGATATAAAAAAGAAAGCGAGAGACAGTCAGAGAAAAAGAAAAACGACAGATGTAGAATGAAGAAGCAGACAGAAAAACAAATGAAAGGGGAAGAATGAGATTGACAGAACAAACAATGGGAGAAAAACAATAGAAGGAACATGGGCAGAGAAAAAGTGAGGGAGATGAGAAAAAGAGGAGAGAGGATAAAAAAAGAAAGAGACAGAGGGAGAAGAAAAGAGAGAACCATTGCTACAGGCTCATCAAGTGTACTCATCACAAACCCTTGTACACACACACACGCACACACAATTTTTTGGTGTCAGAATTCAGACTGTCAGATGTATTTCTCTCTGCTGCCAGATTGTTCCTCTTGAGTGATTTGAATGAGGAATAACTCTGGTATTTGGACTTGACTTTTACACGCAGTGGGTTTTAATGCAGGACTGAGCGCTCAGCCTGGAGGGACATGTATCTGTGTGTGAGAGCAGCTGCCCAGTCAAACCAGGCCTGACACTTTCATGTCACTTCAGAGGGAGGCAGCATCCATGACATCATTTCCTCCTCTGGGACAAGAAATGTGTAAATGCAAAAAATATCCCCAAACCAACCAGTCAGAGACCAGCCCCCAGAAGCTCTTGCTAACTGGAGCTGCAGTAGTAACAGCAGGTAAGCTGAGACAGTATGCCATGCGGAATTAGTGTGTCCCATTCATCAACTGTACACAGAAAGTCATGTCAAAAGAGAAAGTCTTTGCTAATTCCTCTCTGCCAAACATTACAGTTACATAAAAATGCAAATTAGAATTCAGTAATTTAGTGGTGTGCTAAGTTCAAGCCATGATGTTTAAATTCTGTCATTGTTTACATTTTTCACAAACCGTTTAAACATAAAAGACACAAAGAGCGCCTTTCAAATTGTGAGATCGCCCCTCAAGTGGGTGAAGTTAAACAAAAACTGAGCTATCTAGCAATAACCAGCGAACTTTAGCCAACTGCTACATTCCATTAGAGCAATTTACTAACTAATGCTGTAATCTGGTGGCAACAAGCAGCACTCTTCAACACATTAATGCTGAAGTCCAGAATTGTAACTTGACATGAAGCCTCATGGCTGACAAAACGCTGAGCCTCACTTTAGCTCTTCATGAAGTCTCATGCTACAGTGCACTGCTGGTACTGATATTTACTTTTACTTTCGACACTTTTTTCCTGCCACAAAACAATAAAAAGTATGTATATAGTGGTCCTGTGCTTACATCATGGGGCAGAGAAGGTAATAATAGGAGCGTTTCCCATTCTCCCATTCAAGTTGACATATATAATTGCTGGGCAACTATTAAGCTTTTTAAATCACGATTAATCGCATTGTTATACACAATATTAAATAATTACAAATAAAGTACAGCTATATGAACAAAAGTGCAATAGCATTTGGTTTGCAAACCCTTTAAACAAATAAGGTGCTTTGTTTAAAGTGTTTGCTTTAACACAGTTACACAGCTGCATTTAAAATATTTCTGTAAATCTAAACTTAAATATTAATGTAATCAAATCATATAAAACCAAAGGTATTTGCCACTGCAGGGCATTCATATTTTATCTAGTTTGTTGTAAAGCAAAAAACAAGTTACCCTCAGAGTCCAGAGCATGGGGGTGCAGAACCATTATAGCAGCTGCAAAGACAGACCAACTCCATATGAAAGTCTATGTATCTGAATTCATTGTCATGAAAGTCCCTATTGGTGTAATGGTCATTAATACATAGTGTGAAAGCTACCCAAGAGTATCTCAAGAAAAAGAAATGGGATATTCTTCAATAGCAAAATCAATCACCTGATCTCAACCCAGCAGAGCAGCTTTACATTTATGGACAAAAGTAATGGCGCCTAACCCACGTGAAAACAAGCCCAGAATTATAGCTGCGTGCTGCGCACACCCCAAGCACAAAAAGAAACAAATGATTTTTTTTTTAAAAACTGCATTAAAAAATAAAATAAACATGCCCAGTCATAATGTAGATAGTTGCCTCCAAATTGTAGACTTGGGAATCTATTATGACCTTCTCTCCCACGTGATGTAAAAGCAGTGTAGTCACGGAGGCCTGTGAAATTCAACAGTCTGCAATGTTTTAAAGATACATCTAACAAAGTTGACTGATGGACCACACACTCTTTTAGTGGCCAATCAGGTTTCTGCCACTACCCCTAAGCCTCTAGCTCCACCTTTAGATCTGCCCATGATTCCATCTCCTCCCAAAGTTATCGGATGGAGCCCCATCATTCCAAAGAGTTACACAGCTCCAGGGCCCGGTGCTAGGGGGCTTCATAACTCTCTAGCCTATGCTTGGCCTTGAGGCTACACAACCTTAGCCTCATATGTAGCTACTGAATTCCATTCTTAATGCTTTCCATTTAGAGGCTGCAGGATCCATAACTGGAAACTATTTCCTATTAAGTAAGAAGTAAATGGTTCACGGCTGCTGTGAATAAGTGTGTAGTAGGTAGTGCTTGGCCTATGGTTGTCATAGCGCTCAGAGCCAATCCTGATGCAATACGTCATCGAAGGCCTTGCGCTGCTAGTTCTGTTTACCCTCTTCTCTTAGCAATCTGGTGCACAGATGGCTAACAATTATTTCTCTGTGTGCTCACTGCTCCTGGCAAGCCACCAGTGCGCTCTGAGATTTGGTGTAATCTTTTATTATTTATGATTGTCTAAGATTTCTGGATCAGGATTTGAGCACACAAGCTGTTGAATAGCTGAGAGGAGTGATTGTGAGAGGGGGAGGCGGAGGAGTGAAATTGAGTGTAAACAGAGGGCCCGGAAGCAGGAAGAAGTGGGAGAGCCGCCGTAATGAAGTTGTGAATGTTTGGGGGGCTGTTTTTAGGAGCAGCGAATTTGCCCGCTGAATTTGAGCGGATTTTTAATCCCATTACCACACACTAAATATACAATTTGTTTTAAGCTTGCTGTCGGTTGTGTTTATGATAATAGGCGCAGTGCTGCGGGCGCTTTCCCAGAGACTTTTGGAGGGCACGGGCTAATAATTAGATTTTAAAAGGAAGTCAATTTGGATCCTCATTTGAAGTGAAAATAAGAGGCTTAGCTTCACACTGTGGAGCCGTATTAATTTGCTTGGTCTCTCTTTCTCTCCTCTTCTCTCTGTCTCGCTCTCTCTCTCTCTCTCTCGCAGGATTCCTTGAGGTTGATGATACTGAAATATCTCAAAATAACAAACATGGCTCCCTTCCAGGAATATCTAATGGGGCAGTGAGATGTTGTTATGTGTGGAACAGTTGCGGTGGTAATAACTGCTTGTGTATGGGTGAGGTGTAATATGATGTTTACGTTGTGCACACGTGTCTTGACCAACAGAAATGGTCCGAATAGGAAATGTCATTTTCTGTAACTGCTTAATCCTTACAAGGGTCACGAGTACCTGGACCCTATTGCGGGGTCTACGGGCACGAGGCAGGGTGAGTTTAGAATACCCAATTCACCTCACATGTCTTTTGAGTTTGGGAGAAACCAGAGACAACGGAAGAAACCAAGCTTTATTGAGACAAATGTAACTTACGATTAGTACTGCAATGAGTGATGTTTATTAATAGTACTATTAAGGGTTGTGATGAGAAATGTTTGTTTATCTGATGTCTGTTAATACAATTATTCTAGCACAGTGGTGAGTAATTTGAGTTTCAGGATTAGAGGGCAACTGCAATGTTTGTTTATTTGATCTTGACCGTGTCTGTCATCAGTTGAGAACGCAAAGCAGACAGGCTTTTTAGTCTGCGGGACATATAGATCCAAAGGTGTTCTCCTCTTTCCTGTGAGCAGACCTATACAGAGTGTGTTATGGACTCTGATGGTGCTTGATAGTGGTGTGTATGTGCCACGCCACTCAGTGGATCTCCTCATCACAGTGCGTGATCTGTGGTGAAAGAAGGCCAGAGGCCCTCTCTTAACACCAAGTCTCATCTCCTGTCAGAAAGCCCTCTCTCGCCTTCCATCCACTACTCCACACTTAAGAACTCTCTCTCTCTCCTTTCCTCTCACACCCTCACCTTTCTCTATTACTTTTTTTTTCCGCTCAACTCACCCCTCTCATCCCCCCCCCCCTCTCATCCCCCCCCCCTCTCTATCACTCTATTACATTCCTTGCCTATTGCTCTCTCTCTCTCTCTGTCACTATCTCTCTCTATCTCTCTCTCTCTTTCGTTTTCAACTTAATAGCAGAATGAAGTCCCCCTCGGAGGCGTCGAGCTCAACGGATAGAGGAGTAAATTTTTTTTTAGGGGAGCATGTGTCAGTCAGCAGCTCTAGGAGTGCTTGTGCACAGGCAATTTTGCCTGGAGGAGCAGCGGTTTATTGCTTTTGTGGCAGGAAATAAGAAAAGAGACTCTCTATGGTGTGGAAGTCATGAAATTACAGTATCCTGGAAGAAAATGAATAGGGGGCTCCTTTGTGAAGTAAGCGGCCGGCTTTGTTCTGTAAAAAGCACGCACAGGCTGTCCTGCGCCTGTCCAAGTACTACTATTTTCTCTCACTCTATAACTCTCTCTCCCTCTTTCTAATTCTTTCTCTCTCTCTCCTCTCACTCTTTCTCTTTTTCTCCAGGGTAAGGATCTGTTCATGATGATCAGCAATATGAACTGCATATCTGCTTAAATGGCAAGGCCACAATAACTGAACACACTTTTCCAGCAAGGCGGATGTTGAAACCAAATGAAAACATCGAACTGCTTTTAGCTAAATTGTACAAATGCAAACAATTAAGATAGCATCTGTGATAATCATTTGGGCCTAATTTGTCACACAGTCTCTCCATTTTTTCCCTTATGTGCGTTTGGTGCACTCACTTATTAGCCTAGTTCCTCTGAGTCCCCAAAAATATGTGCTACAAATCTACAGTTGTCATATGTAATGGTGCGATATACCTCTATAATCACACTGGGCTGCCTGCTAGACAAGTGATGACTTAATCCACCTCCTAATTCCCCAACAAGTATTGCTTTGTGGTGAAGGGCCACAGTTATTTCTGAATCAATGACAAAAAAGCCCAAACCATTTGATGTCTGCGGGACATTTCTCCAGTAATGCAATACTTTCGTCTAGAGTTTGGATGCAAGGTTGTCAGCAGTGCCTGCCAGGACTGGAATCGTAGATGTAGTCATCAGGCTTTTATTTCCTTCAGCTGCATCAGAGGTCCCACTGTTAATTCAGCGGTACTGTAAACTCTGAAGCAGTCTTCAGTATTTATACTGTTTCAGTGGATTGCACTTTTCACACTTTAAATGTTCCCATGGCAACTGTACCCTGTCCTCAAAGGCAGTGGCGTTGAGCATCTGCTGATCCAGGATTTTCTCTGTGTCAGATTATATTCCGCACTTTGAAACACAATCACTTAGCAACTTAAAGAACTTGCTTAAAGGAACAGTGTGTTTTCAGTGGTCGCTAAGGTTGCTATTTAAACAAATGTTTTTTTGTTTGATTATTTTATCTTATATAACCATAATTCTTATTCAGCAGCTGTGGATATGAATATAAGCAACATGATGACATATCAATAAATGGTGTGCAATTAGACAAAACTGTTATTATGACTTTTAGAAGAGTTGCATTTTAGCTGCCGAAGCAAAGCCCTAAAATGCACTGCATTATCAGATAGATACATTATTCAAGGTCCACATAATACTCATTTATCCAGCTATTGATCAGGAAATTCATGGAATAATAGAGATATTCGGCTTAGGACCGAAGCTAGAAGGGAGGCTAGAGAGTGTTCTAAGCATGCATAATGGATGACATCACTTTCCAGTTTAACTTTACATTTCAGTAGTCAACAGAACATTATGGTCTATTGACCATTATGAAAAAAAAGCAGAAAATGATGAAACTGGCCACATACTTTCCCATTTAGTTGTTCTCTTTCTGTTGATTTTGAAATACTGATATGCATTTTTGGAAGCATTTCCATTTGTATCTAAAATAAAATTAATTGTCACTAGGCTGACTGGAGGGGTGACAGAAATTAGGCTGAATTGTTCTTTTGGACCCTTAGAAGAGTTCTAGCCTTCCCCCTTTCTTACGGCACCACTGTGTAATGTTATCTTTAAAAAGTTCATAAAAGTACAAACACATTTTGGCTTTATTTTTATCTTTACTTGTGTGATGATTGAACTAGTTTGCAAAATGCTAACTGTTGGCTAAAACTATTTGTTAGCAGTATTAGCCTCATTCCTCCAGCTGAAGGAAGCAAACTGAAGATATCAAATGGGTCTTGGCTAATCAACTACATTTAGGGCAACAGGGAAGTTGGGTCGACCTGATTTTTGGGTTGAACTATTGCTTCAAGAGTAACTCACTGTAACACACTCACAGGAAAACACACTCCAATCACAAGCCAGTTGTTCACACTGTTTCAGTCGTTGCATTATTGATTGGTTTTGGCATTGTGGGTGTGAATGTGGCTGAGTGAGAAAGTGAGACTGCTGCTGTGGTGTTTAGTGCGTAACTATCACATAGGGAATGGCAACTTGGCAAATGAGCCTCGGCTGCTTTAATAAGTAGCCCTTTCATGGAAAAAGCAGATAATAAGAGAGGAGTCATGAAAACACTCAACATGTTCAAGTGAAGAAGGTGTTGCTTATGTTGGGGAGGGGGAGGTGTGAGGCTGTGAGCTGAGCTAACACTGGTGGAGTGGTGGTGGTGAGGAGGGAGGGGGAGTGTAATTGGCAAGATTTGCACACAGAAGTCTTCACACTGCCCCCTATAGTCTGGAGCCAGTAGCTCTAGTCGTCTTCCAACAACATCAACACAGTTGACTCTGTTGCTGGCATGTGCGAATAGAGATCCCTCTGCTTTGTGGCGACACGTCGTGCCCCTGAAGGGGTCCGTTCTGGTTTCTGGCTCAGAGATGACATGATGACCCTGACGGACCACCTGCAGCTTGCCCTGAGGCTGGCATTCTCAGCTGCAGACAGACGACGGCCCCTCGATCAGCCCAGGAAGTCTCCCCATGATTGACCCACAATCCACTGGGCTTTCAGTTCCCATGGCAACAGATTTCTGTGCAGTCATGAAGTGATCTACAAAATAATGCACATCAGCGTTTCTTGTAATGCTCTCTCTCTCTCTCTCTATCTATCTCTCCGCCTCTTCTCAGCAGCTGGGAGCTCACAGTAAAAAACCTGTCAGACAATTAGTTTTGCTTAGATTCATCTGCAGCGCTGTCAGTCATGATGCTTACATCAATTACACTCCACTGATTTTCTCCCAACTGCTGCTGCTGCTGCTGCTGGAGCTTGGGGCATGGGAGATGTATGACAGCTAGTCCTAATTTGTGTGAAAATTAGTTTGAATGAGAGAGAGGAACTAATTAGAATCTGTTTAATCTTTGAGGATGTAGTTAGTCTTTAAATCATTAAATCTTTACATGTACAAGCTCTTTGAAGTATAGTGTGATTTTCAACAGAAATAAACACAGACTAGTGGTTTACTGTTACAAATAAGGGTACAAAAACAGGTTATTTGGTGCAGTCAATCAACAACTGACTCGAATCTCGCATGTTTGAGATGCAAAATTGTTCTGGACACCAGCGAACCAGAACCAGAGCTGAAAACCCCTGTTCTATGGCTTTACTCGGAAGGCCCCTTTTTGTTATCTTATAAATTCTTTTAAGAATTTTTGCCAAACTAGACTGTTGCCATTTTTCACCAATTACATTGACAATACCTCCTCATCCAAATGTGGTCCAAAACAAGTAATCAACAATAAAGAAAATAATCTTCTTATGGCTTCTTTAAGTTTTTTCCTGCCCCTTTTCCACCCTTACAATGATGTGTCACAGCATCCCCCCACCCCCAGGCCGCTTGAAAGCTTTTGGAGGTGTGGTGACTCCTACACTTTGATTATGGCCCATTGTGTTGGCTATCCTTTGGGCACAATTCAAGCAGGAGCTCTTTAAGGTTTATGACCCCAAAGAAAAATAGGAAGCATCCCTGTGAGGGCGGGGTGTTTTTATATGTGTGTGTGAGGGAGTGTGGGTGTATGTGGTGGGGGTTTGGTGTCTGTTGGTGGTTGCAGAAAAGGGGGGTTAGAGCTGCCTGTTGATCAGTGTAGAATAACGACAGCACAATGCCCTATTAGGCTCTGCCTTCCAGTGAGTAATCTTCCCCCGCTTTAATGAGAGGGAGCGGAAAGGCGAGATGAGATGGAGAGTGGTTTTATGCTTAGGGAGTTCAAAGGGACGGCTCTGGGAACTTTAGCAGCTCATTGTGAAAATTGATGTAAATGCCGAGGAAAAGTGGCTGTGGCAATTACCTAACAGCGCCGTGAAAGCGGCTCCGGCATAGCTCGAGTTAGCGCAGAGCAAGTGTGACAGTGTGGGCAACACAGGGCCTTTTCTCACGTCCGCCTTGAGAAAGGAACCAAACTAGCAGAAAGCAATGAGCATGAGTTGACCCTGATGATACAAAAAACCCTCAAAAGAAAACGGAAGGAAAAAAAATAGTTTATTACATCCATCTCAAGTGTTGTTATTTTCTCCTGCCCAAGGCTGTGTGATTGTGTATGCAACTGAATTAATGGACTACTAATCAACAGTAGCAGCAGAGTCTTTCCGTAGCTTACGCTAGCTAAGAAAGGATGACAGGAGGTCAGTCTTCAAGGGGTTTGATATCATACAGCCTGCCAGCCTGAGCAGAATCCGTGATGGCCGTTACCATTATGGAGGAGGAGAGGCTTTGTAAATGGGAGCGTACAAGCCTCTTGACAGATGAGTCAGGCGCAGCACACAATAGTCATTAATGGGGCTCTGTTCTCCAAGCCGGCCTCATTGTAGCTTTTTCTGTATTGTCAGCCGCTGAATAGCATTAACCTCTGCCTCAGGGGCATGAACGCAATCTTAATAGATTCTACAAATGGGAAAAAAACGGCCATCTGACCAGTGGTGGAATAGTAGTTGGGGGACGGTGGACGCAGGGAGAGTGTGGAGAGTGTGTGTGAGGCATCTTTGCGACCGTTAGACCCTTCTAAAGCCAGTGGAGACAGGCCTATTGATTTTCCCGACAGGGCGGTGAGGAGGTCATCGTGGCTGAGAGGTTTTTGGGGGAACCTTAGCTGTTCATTCTGCAAGCTCTTTACCCCCATCGGCCAATCAAACTGATCTGCTGGGCAGCGGCGCCTTAGAAAGGTTCACTTACTATCGTGCTGTGAGAGCTAAAGTAATACCTCAATAATCTCACTTCACTTGAGAATGCTTTTTAGCTTTTACAGAACATCATTTGGTGCGTCCTTTAAAATAAAGGTGCTCAAAGGGGTTCTTTGGAACGGTGCCATAGAGAATCACTTTTTGTTCCCAAAAGATCCTCTCAGTGGAAGGTTTTTTAAAGAACCGCTTTGTTAATGATGTGAGGAAGAATGTGAAGAACCTCCACCCTCCATAAGAAGTTTTTCATTTTTTTGCTGAAGTGTACGTCCAAGCCAAGGACTATTAAGAACCTCAGTTTAAAAAGTGTACACTCCAAAAAACTGTTTGAGATCATTTTTAGTGTGTGCTAGAGGTGAGTTATTTGCATCAAAAAGCATTACAGAGCATGCAGCTCCTTTAGCTTCCAGCACACAGTGCTGATGCCTGTACTTGAAGTTTTAAGATATCAGTGAGTGGCTGTTGATGTCAGAGAATTAGAATTTCAGAGTAGTAATTGGCTCTGTTTCCCTCTGGCTGGCTGCATTGAGGCCCGGACTGGAGCCCCTGCCAACGGCTCCATCCCTTTTTGTTTGGCGACACTGTTCATGTCTGCATTTGTCCCTTTTGATAAGGCCTTTCATCCTGTTTGCATTGATTACAGCCTGTCGAGTCACCCTGATACACTGTGGGCCATTCATACCCCTCCGCCACACACTGGGCCCATTGTGGGGGCTGGAATGTATGTATGTGTGTGTGTGTGTGTGTGTGTGTGTGTGTGTGTGTGTGTGTGTGTGTGTGTGTGTGTGTGTGTGT
>JBBPDC010000019.1:3140294-3154332 GCA_037974485.1 Hemigrammopetersius urotaenia
CCTACCACCCCCCCCCCCCCCCCCCCCCCCCATCCCCCACCACACCCCTCCCCCCTTCTGGGGTTAGGGCCAGCCTTTTGTCGCTCTAAATCCAAGCACTTTCTATTCAGGAGGCTGGAGGGGGGTTGCCTGGGAGAGATTAGTCTGCCAGCTCTGGTGTGCACACACTCACACACACACACGCACCTTCTTTCTCAGCCAAAAGGAATGGCCCAGATAAACACCTCCTCATTTTTTTATAACAAGGATGGACAGAATCAGCCCTGAGCCCGAGCACAAAAACCTGCTTGTGTGTCTCTGTGTCTGACACCATCGCTTCTCTACCAACACCACAGCATCCTTCCATTCTACAAGCCTGAGCCATAAGAACTCCCACAACTGGGATAAGCGTTAAGCTTTTCCATGCTTCATCACATTTTCTCCAAATCTACAAGACCACCCTATTTCTACTACTCTGGCTATGTGTCCGGTATGGGTAAATAGAAATAAATCTGTGAGGTGACTATAGAATTATTACTAGCGCATGTACTAGTGATTACAATTATTATTAACAAATATTAATAAAGATTTATCTTATTTTAAAAGGGACAGAAAACATACAAAAGGCACTGTGTTCTCTCTGTTTAAGATGATTGTGGTCTACCGATGATTTGGATCCTTTCTCTCTCTCAGAGAGGATAAACAAATAGGTCAGAATAATATTTCATTTTCTCACCATATAGGGCCAGTAGAAGACATAGGTCGAATACAAAAGGCAAAGCGTTCTGTCTGTTTAGGGTGACTGTGGTGTGCAAAAAATATATGCTTAATTTTTGGGGTGTTATCCATTAATGACCAACAATAATTTTCCGTGGAAGAAATGCGCTCTTTAAAATACTCTATTAAGTGTTTGCATGCTCCTTTGCTCCTTTGTTTTATGTAAGGCTCTCATTACCACGTGGTAGTAACAGATTGTTTGAACTGGAAAGAAAAGCCATTCGAAGCTAATTAAGCAGCCATTCCAGGCACTATTCACGCGCAGAGGACCGAGAAGCGCAGGCATTTGTCAGCGCGTGACCCCGCGTGGTATTGATTGACAACAAACCTGCATGAATGACAGGCTTAACCCTTACCGTCCAATCAGAATCGAGTAGGCCGGCAAGCTGTACGTTGATTGGTCGAGACGCTGTAAAGCCATGGAGTGGGCCCACGTGGGTGAGACGACACAGCAGACACGGGATAGGCTGGTTCCTCCCCAGCACAGACAGACATGGCTGATGTTCACGGGGATCAGACCCCAACAATCATCTTATTCCCCACGCCAGCTATCTGTCCATCCACATGATGGGTCATATTGTCACGTAGATGCACCTTAAAGGTGCCGTTCAGAAAAACACCAACGATAAAGACTTCCTTTGCCCAAATTCAGCCATCGTTCCATTTTTAAAGCAGATGCACAATGAACCCAGCGTGCCTAAATGTTAAAACAGGTCATCTGTCATGTGGCCAAACATTATTATTATTTGTATAATCCAAATACCAAAGTAGTCTGTGTTGTTTTACACCTAGGCTTGTGTTTTTTTTTCTTTCTAGAATGTCCCACAGATTAAATGCAATGTAGAGTGTTTACTGGAAGATTATGGATGCTTTGTCTGTAAAGCTATTCTTTAAAAAACACTTAACAGTTGGCACTAATGTAATAGTACAGTAAACTGATACCAGTTGACAAATGGAGTGGCAAAAAAGGTTTAAGCAGTCGTGCAGTAGTGAAAATGGCTTTCAGAGACCAAGAAATAGTTGGTGGCACGGACTTTAGTGCAGAAATGATTAGAAATGTGTGCTGATTGCAGAAGCTACCTGTGCTTTGCTCTAAAATGGCGAAGATGATGTCATAGGTGGAACCGCTGTCCCCACGTGGGGGAGGCGCGCTATTATTGGAGGAGCTGCCGAGATGCGGTGTTCTGGGCTGTGATTGGCTGCAGCGGGGCGTTCTCTGGGCAGCCCGGCCCTCGTGTCTGTGGACGGTCTGTGTGTGTGTGGCACGGCTCTCTGGACGGAGGGGAAATGTGAGAGTGGAGTACAGCGGCACACTCAGAAACCTTCCAGCCCTCTTCACGATCGGAAGTACATTTTGGCACCATCTTTTTCTGGATTACGCAAACATCTTTTTCTCGACACCCCATTTGACTCGGAGGTTTTTGTTTTTGGTGTGATTTACTGAGTCAAATCTTTTGTCGCCTTGTGTGTGAGTGCGCTTCGGACGTTCAGAGACAGTCTCCTCAGTCACACAGAGGAAAACCAGCACGAGATATGTGGACGGAGAAGAAAGCGACGACTTTCAACGCCTGGACACCATAAAGTGCTCGTCCGTGTTTATTTTATTTTTGAAAGTTATCTTCGGAATTTTGAGGCGGTGGATGCGAGGAGACTCGAAGCAGGTAGGAGGCGGGCTAGCACGGTTAGCTAGCCACACTAGCCTGTTATTCAACAAAGTATTCATTCAGAGCCAACCAGAGGACTCTCTGTACACTCTGAGCTGATTTTGACCTGTTTTTCCTTCTTTTTTGGTCATGTCAATTACAAGAAAGCTTAATGTGTGATGGCTAAACTGGTGGCTAAATAAGTAACAGTACTAAAAAAGCCAAGCGCACACAGTGTTGAGTTAGTCGTTATTTGTTGTTTACGGTTGCTGGTCTGAAATTGGCCGATTTATAATCTTAAGAGCCAGTCGAAATTTTCAAACAGCTTTACAGCGCTAAGCAGCTCCTCGTTAGGGTTTTTGAGGAGGCTTGTGTTTTAGAGGTCACCTGACTGGTTCGCAGAACGTTGTAAAGCTCAAAAAAAAAAAAAAAGTAAAAACTGCTCCAAATCTGGAGTTTAATCGTGAGCATTTAGGTGCAGTTCGGTGTTGAAAGCTTTGTGAATCTAATTGTCCGTATGTCTATGTTTTGTGTCTCTCGTTGTTTGTCCGCAGAAGTAAAAGGTTTCAGATCTCCAACAGCAGGGGTTTTGGTGTCCGGGGTCTTTGTTTTGCCCCCAGCGCCCAGTTCAGGCGCTTGGCGTCCGGCTCATGTGCTGAGCACGGTGTCTGAGAGCCTCCCTCCACCGAGACCACCGAGCCCCCCACTGCTGAATAAAGGATACATTTCAGGATGTATCCACAAGGCCGGCATCCGGTAAGTGTTATCTTGTAATCTATAACAGAGGTAATCATTGCTGCAGCTGCATCGCTTTAGCCCCTCTGTGAAGGAGAGAACTCTCTCCACGACCAACTACATCCCCATGTTTGCTCATTACCATTTGTTCTTTTAAAAGCCCCCTGATTGCATGGCCAAAGTGCTCTGAAGTGAAAAGCGGGTCTTCGGGAACAATGTTTTGACTTTAAAAACACCTCTCAGTGCCCCTACCAGCCACCCCTATCGACTGCCTCCTAAAACCCAGTCAAAAATGCAGCCAACCTTGAAGAGTGAAGGATGTGTTCAGCCATATGAGCATCTGTAGTCGTATTTGTTTACTTGAGCAAGGCCGTGTTTTCAGAGAGGACCTTGTTAAATTGCAAGGAAACAAAAACACGCCAACGAGAGAGGAAAATGTTTTTTTTCCCCCTCTCAATTTTGGCTGACTTAAGCTCATCCATACAAGGCGACCCCTTTTTTTTTCTGGTGGTGTTTATGAGGATTTAACTCAGCCTCAGAACTTGTCCCCCCTCCTCGGTGATCAGGCCCTGTAGCTATCGGGCAGATGTCACTGTAGCAGAGATGTCACCCGGGCCCTCGTTCAGGGGGCTGAAATATTAGAGCTGCTCCCCTGCGGGCACAGAATGCATTAGAGCCTCACTACTGCAGTCAGTGGAAAACAAATTTGGTTCTCGGAGGATGTAATTGAGTTTGATTGATGTGATGGCTGTCTTTCAGGCGCCCCACCAGCCTGGTCAGCCGGGCTTCAAATTTACAGTGGCGGAGTCCTGTGACAGGATCAAAGACGAATTTCAGTTCCTGCAAGCGCAGTATCACAGGTAATAATCTAGGGCTCTGGGACTGCAAAATAACATCCTG
Source organism: Hemigrammopetersius urotaenia (assembly GCA_037974485.1). Lineage (NCBI taxonomy): Eukaryota > Metazoa > Chordata > Actinopteri > Characiformes > Alestidae > Hemigrammopetersius > Hemigrammopetersius urotaenia. Next base: position 3,144,329 of record JBBPDC010000019.1, read on the forward strand.
TGCCTTTACTTCAGCTGTGTGAAAAGCCTGTACTCAGACATTAATAATGTATGCTTTAGTAAGCTGTTTGTCATATAGCAGAATGTTTAATTTATTTTGCTAACAACAGTGGCAATGAGAGGCAGACTGATGTAGCGGGACGCAGTGCTGGAGACTGAAATTGTGTGTCTAAAAGCCTGTGTTGTTATTTTCAGTCTTAAGGTGGAGTATGACAAACTGGCCAATGAGAAGACTGAAATGCAGCGCCACTATGTCATGGTAAGATGAGATCTAAAATCTAAGCTGCAATTATGCTCTTATTTATGGAGCATATGGGGGAGGTGGTGGGTTATGCTTAGTGTATACCTGCACTCTTGCTCTCTCTGTTTCTCTCTCTCTCTCTCTCTCACACACACACACACACACACACACACACACACACACACACACAGAAACCTCTCTTAGTGCCTCCAGCTTTATTAAAGGGCCCTGAGTGACTGCTCTGAGCCCCAGGCTTCTTTATACGCCGCCCCTTAGCCACAGGGGTCAATGACCACCACATTGTCCCCTTTTTCTCTGCCTCTCCCCCTCCTCTCTATTCCTCCCTCCCTCCCTCCCTCCCTCTATCCCCACTCTCTGCCTCCCTCTGTGCGAGGATCTGATTATTCTCCAAGGAAACGCCGCTCTCAGACAAATGCACGGCTGTAAATTAGGTGAGGGGTGATGGAGGAGGGCCAGAGGCGGCTGTGGGAAAATACTCAATCGCCGCAGAAACCCCTGCGTACTGTCTCTCGATAATGAGATTTAGCGCACAAACAAGCAGCTCGGCTCGAAAATCAGCATTAATCTTAAGCGCAGGCTTAATCATTTACATAATATCAAAAGGCCCAGATTCAGTTGTAAATGTTCTTGGGTTGCCAGGCTTTTAGCGGAGGAAAACACAAAGGGTTGGCGTGATGTAATGCTACAAGGTCAAACCGTGGAAGTATATTCTCTTATCTTAGGTAAACACGTGAGGGATGACTTTAACCAATACCCCGGGACACTAGTTAAACATTCCATTCACAGGAAGAAGCTTGTCAGTCTGACAGGAGGAGGAGGAGAGATTAGGTAAACAGAGAGAAGAATCACTGTGGTGATTGTGTGCTTGCAGCCTCTTACTTAAAAAGGAATTATCGGAGGCCAGAGTCACTCCTGTAGTTAAATCATTTTCAGAAATGTAGGAAAAGAATGGTATCGTCCTTTGTGTTAGTGGGAGCTCAGATTGAATCAGGTTTCTTTTTTTTTTTTCTAGACCTGCGTCAACCGGGCAGTGAACAGGGAAGGGAAAAAGGGGGAGGAAAGAAAGAAAGTAGAGCAGAAATTCTGGTGTGAAAGGTTTTGAAGTGTTCATCAAAAAGCTACTCCTGCATTTTACCCCCTTCATGTTTAACAAAAAAAATAGAACCCCTTCCACAGGTTTCTCTGATGTGCTGATGATGGGATCCGGTGAGGAAGGAAAATGAATATTTTTCTTTCTGTTATTTTTCAGTACTATGAGATGTCCTATGGGCTGAACATTGAAATGCACAAACAGGTACGTAGACCTTTGATTTCTCCCTGACATCTCTGCATCATGGATCGTTTTCTTGTGTGTCTGTGTGAGTGTATTGGTAGTCTCTGTCTACATGTGTACAGACGATACAGTTAACAATTGGTCCACGTTGACCACAGTAAGGAAAAAAAATGACATAAAGAATAGTTGGACATATTGACGTTTGTTGTTTCTCTCACACTCTCTTTCCTTTTCTCTATTTCTTTCTCGTACATACATATATAAATACATTCATTCCTTCCCTTTTGCTGTCTGTGGTGAGCTCACAACACATGCCTGTGTGGTCAAGACAGCTTTGATAAGATTAAAGTCAGGTATTTGGCAGGAGGGGCCTTGTGTCTTAATGACTAAAGAGAGAGGAGTCTGCCCAGGCCCCATTATGTCAGCACATTTAAGACACCCCTATAAATTAAACCTGGCAAAAAATAGCACCCACCGTAAATTCAGCCCTTCCAATCAATTCCTTACCATGCCGAAATTTAACAGTGCATATACCTGACTCAGGCTATCTCTTTGAATCAATCTTCAGATTGTTTTCATTTCCTGCACAGCACTTTACAAAGGCTAATCTCAGATATGTGTGTGCATGAGGATATGCATTGTTTTTGATTTATTGTTTGACTTCATACCTGAGATAATGAGAAGATAGGAGTTGCCTTGTTGACGTGAATGGCTGTCGTGGTGGGAGGGTGCTAGCTTAGCCTACTCCCTCTTTACCCTCCTGCCACCTGAAGGTTAATGGCATCAGGACGGGGAGCATTAGAGCAGGCAATCCATCAGCGTCCTGTGTGTGTACTTGCGTGTGTGTGTCAGTGCAGCTGTCCTTCAGGTCCCATGCTTTTCTGATGGCTCCTGTCAGCCACTTATCTCCTAGTCAAGAACGGTACAAGAGAGAAAGGGAGGAGGACAGTGGGTTGCAGAGGCAGTGGGGCAGGCGAGTAGGAGGGCCAACCCTGTGTAAACAGGTTAATCGACTGATCCATTTTAGCACCTTGACTTTTATCAGCCACTGCCACTGAGCCCATGGAAGCGCTTGAATAATTCATCCAGTCCCAGCTTTAACCTGCTAGAGGCGAGAGAGGAGGGTGTTGGTGAGCAAACATACACACACCATCCTCCAGCTCAGCCCTCCTACATTAACCCCAGCCCAGGAGCATGAGTGCAGGCAGGGAGTGGTTAACCACCAAGAGGTAGCTCAGATTACTGCGTTCACACTGCCATATTATCCTCCAGCCCAAGGATTTATTCCCACCGACAGGAAAATCCGTCTCCACATCTGCAGTGTTTTTTCCCCCCTCCTCCGGTGTTTTGTATTTTAAAGAGACGATGCGTAATGCGGATTTTCTGGAGGCATGTTTGTGTCTGATATCCGCAGACAGCCGTGGTGGCAGACGGAAGCATGGCTCTAGCAGCTGAACCTGCATGTCATTGAGCTGCCACTATGGATTATTGTTATGTGTTGATCCAAAATTGCTTCCCCTGTTATGAATAGTATAGGATCCCTAATCCCCCCCCACACCTCAACAGACCATCCAGGTGGTTGTTCCTTCTTGTTGATTGAGCTGGTTTGTCTTGTGACAGGGACGCTGATCAATTGTTTATTAAGGGGGGGACTCTAGTAAGTGTTTGCTAACTGTTGGATGGCCCTTCTTAGTGTGAGCCAAAGCAAACAAGACTTGTGCGGTGGTGAGTAAGAGAGGGCTTACAACTCGGACTGATTAGGTTGTGATCAGGTACAATGGATTGAGCCAACAGGCTGAATCCATGCACAGTCAAGTGAGAGAGGGCTGTTTTCTCTTGATTAGTTTTGGTTGGCATGAATGTGTAATGTTAATTTTAATTCTTGCTTTTTGTCACTGATGAGGAAGGTGTCAAGCCTGGCATCTGTATAGAGCTATAGCCCCGACCACTGTCTTATACTGATCAAGGTAAACACCAACGTCAATTCTTGGCTCAGTCTCCCAATAACAACACAGATAGATGACACATGTGAGACGCCTCTAGTTGCTATAGATGTTAGTCCTTTGTTACTGGATGTCAGTCATAGAGCACCATTTTGCGCCCATCAGCCCAGCTGGGTCAAGTATTGTTTGTGATGGGGACACATGGCTGTGAGCACCAGTTGTTTTCCCTCTATATTCAATGCTCATCAGTGTCTCACTCCATTCTGCCGCCACTGATAGCAACAGACAAATAGCTTTCAGCATGCCATTGACAGGCTGGCCCTAGAGTGCTCTTGAAGGGGTGCTAGACAGGTCCGAGTACCTGTAATTGTGTACCAGAGCGTGAAGCTCGCCACTCAAGAGCTGAGCTTTCATCTGCTTAAAGTGACAACGTCCTATTTTTGTACCCAGCTCGTATAGCTTTGCACAAACGCTCACAGTTAGCACACACATGCTAACGTGGCTGATGTTACATGTCGGCCCCTTCCCGCAACACATACAGTGGAGATTTTTTTCCTTCTTGCCAGATAGAGTATGAAGGTTTAGAGTGAGTGACAGATAAGTCAACCCTTGACCCCACTCGGCCAGCTGTCAGCGTTGTGGTAAGCCCTTAAGGAATGCGCTCGACGCTCTCCAGGCCTCTCAGCAAATCCTGTCAAATGTTCGGCTGCTATTGACAAGGTTTATCTTGGCAAATAAGGATTATACACTGAGCTGGCTCTTCAACCATTTTTGTTGATGCATTCGTCTAGCTTTTTTCTTCTCAGTGAACATTCAGCCTCCAAATCCTTGTTTTGAGTCGTTTTATTTTTCTTTAAAAGCAAAGCTTTGCTACATACCCCATTAGTTCAGTATAAACCAAGTATGCTTTCATACAAACATCCTAATACTGACACAATTATTAGGCTGGCTGTTTATGGCAGGCAGAGCCAACTGTCTGGAAAAGTTGGTTTTAGGGAGCGGGGATTGCACATAAAGCAAAGAATTTGTGGTATGTTCTCTAAACTGCTTTTATGATGAAACTCTTCTGTGCCTTTGATGTGGAGTATCCACCTCAGATTAACATCAATATACCCCTGATATCCAGCTGCCTTCTTGGTTTTTCCAGACTGTATCCTTGTCTATAGACTGGCCTAAAATGAATCTCTTCTTGTCAGACAGATAGAGTAGTTGAGGGCAAGGGAAAAACTTACCTGAGTGTTACAGATCATTTCAAATAGAAATATTGTGTTTGGCCACTATGGCCACTTGGCATGTTTTGGCAAAGTGTTATAAATAATTTCTCAGTAAGCACAGTGCTGCGTGTTTGCCATTGAAAGGAGAAATAGGGCTGAAGAGCGCCGTTATGTTTGTGCTCGGCTCTGGCCCTGGGTTGAACCAAGGCTCATAAATTCCATAGATGATGCATCTGTACCTGAGTTATCTCTTCCCCGACCTCCTCCCTTCCATCACACCCTTTTCTGCTTTGGTCTCAGTTAAAGCCTGAGGTAGACCTGTGATGTGAGACTCTTTCATCACTGGACAGGACTTTGATTCTGACGGGGCTGTGTTCCTGCTTTCTGCTCCAAGGCAGAAGGGAGGAAAGATGGAGGACAGCCTACAGTAGCTGGCTTTCTGGGAAAACATGTGGAGTGCTGGGCTAGAATAGATGCTTTAGAAGGATGTGTGGAGAGAAAAGCCCCCCTTTTCCTTTACTCATTCTCTTCCACCCTTTCCCAACCCCCCAGCCACCATTTCCCCTCTTTATCCACCTTCCACGAGCAGCGCTCATCTGATCGACAGGCCGAAAATTCAATTTAATGACCTGCCCGTGTGCCTGTAATATGATTTTACAGGCTGTTACGGTCAAGCCGAGGTAGCATTTGCATAATGATCGGAGCGCGATAGGAGACGGAGCCGTTCGTCCATAGTTGCCATAGCGACGGCCAGACGGGCGGAGAGAGAATGGAGATCGGGTCCCTGTGGTGGGTTGGATGGATGAAGGGGTGAGGAGGTGGGGTGGGGGTGTTGGTGCTGGTAAAATGATGGAGGGTCATGGGGAGGGGCTGAATGTGCCCAAGGCTGCTGACAGGTCTGGCCCCAGTCCACTCTCTCATTAGAGAGCACTGACTGCAGGCACCTACTGCCACTGCTGCAGACATTTTCATCTCTAACCAAAAGTCTCATCTTAATTCTAACATCAACACAACTGGCTTCTCAGCATGTAGCTAAATCTAGTGTAAGCTTAACTTTTAAACGTTTTGCTATGCTTTCTCAAATATGACTGTCGCTGAATGCTCCATCTCCATTGAATGTTGACATGTGGGTCACAGCACATCTCTGTGATACAGTGCGGAGAGTAGTAGGGAAGTCCTCAGCAGCAGCAGACTGCATTACCGGCCTGACAGTGGGTGAAGTGTAATGGTGCTCTTAACGCGGCTCGCCTCTGGCGGGCTCGTGTTCCGTGTGGTTTGGAGTGTACACTCATCGCAGCTGCGCTCTCTCTCCCCTGGGCTCTCCTAATGCTTTAAATATTTCACATGTCAATATCACGCTGTTTGGAGTGTGTCGAGTCAAGCACTGCTGATTGCCATGGTAATTGACTTAATCGTTGTAAACACTAAAAGGGGTTGAGTCAAGGTTTTTTTTAAAAAAAAAGCCTTTTTTGTGCTGTAGTTTCTAGTGCTAGTCAGTTACCTCATCTTTTTTGTTTCTGTTTTTCTCTCTTCTAGACCGAGATTGCTAAAAGGCTTAATGCAATTCTAGCTCAGATCATGCCTTTTCTGTCACAAGAGGTAAGTTATCATATGTATTTGGGAAGTTGTCAATTTTAGTAGTATAGTTGCTCAATGAAAGGCCGCTTTGTCACATTTTATATAAAAAATATAAACATTTTATATAAAATGCCTGTATGTATTATCATTTCTCATTGTGTGTGACTGAGATATAATGGAATGATGATAGAATAGTGAACAACAAACCAAGGACATGGAGTAACAGAATTATAATATAAATATGTAATATGTGAATTATCCATTCCACTCGTGTTGCTGCAGGACAGTAAATGTGTTCTTAACTGTAGATTCAATTGCTATTATGCTTTACACTCATCCCCTTGCATCCACTTGCAATCTGTAAATTTTTTTTTGCATTTATCATTGAATGAGGGTTTTTTGTATTGGAGTGTCATTTTTACTGTTTGTGTTACAGCACCAACAGCAGGTTGCGCAGGCTGTTGAACGTGCCAAGCAAGTGACAATGACCGAGCTAAATGCCATCATCGGGGTACGTGGACTTCCCAATCTGCCTCTCACCGTGTGTATACCTCTTTAATTCTTTCATTTTACTGTAGTAAAAGGGCAAACTTGTGCTGTCAAAAAAAAAAAATACAAATAAGTGCTTCAGAATTTGCTTTTGGAATAAGCTTTTTGATCATGTGCAGATTTGACCCTTTTCTGAATGCTTTGATTAAATGTATATTCTAATGTGCATGTTTAACACAAACGTGTCATTTTTACTGTCCATGTTTAATCTGCATTCCAGGCTTTCTCTGCATTTCTATGTGGTGCACTTGTTTTGGTTAGTTATCTAATGCTTGGTTGGGATTAGTGTGTCTGTAGGCTAGGCCAGCTGTATTTGGGCTACTGAATGTACCCAGGGTGTGTCCTGTCCCTGAACGTGAATGGAAAAGCTCTTCAGAGCTCTCTTCTGGAGTCTGCATGCCTTTAATTGGATCAGTTGTTACTGGGGAGGCTTATCCCTTATTGCTGACCTGGATAGCTCTGCAGAATAACACACACACGCAGGTCACCATATTACACCTTGGAAGAACTCTCACTTATGCAAGTTCATTCAGTTCAGGTTACTGCAGTTTAGCACCCTTTAAACGCCCATCTGCTTCTCATTGATCAAAAGACCTGGATTTGCACATAAGTGAACAGGTTCATCCCCATAACCCCAGAGTTGGCCTGGCTGTGATCTGATTATAGGAGCTGACCCTGCTTGATTGGCCTCCTGCTTAAGTGTCATTCCATTGCTGGCACGGGGCGTAGAGGGGGGCCAGGAGGGGTGAGTGTGTAGCCAGATATTGGAATTCAATTATGGCCCTAACGCTAATATACCACCCCTCTCCCCATTGTTAGATAATGACTTCCTGGAATCTAAGGGAGAAAAGAGGTGGCTGCAATTTAATGCCAGCCTCTATCTACTGGGAAGATCCCGTCTGATTGCTTTGATGCTGCATTAAGCCAGACCTTTCTCCTTTCTCAACTTTCTTGAAAGGAGAAAAATCTAAAATACAGGCCACAAATTTTTTCACAGCCTTTTTTCACCTTTTAAGATCAATACGCATGTGGTTGACAATTACAATTTACTTTTGTTCTTACTCTTTTTCACTTTGTGTGCAATTTTTAAAAATACTTGTACTTTTTTATGAATGTGGGCAAAATGCATTAGCTTGTCTGGAGGTGCTGGTGTGGAGGAAAGTGTATAAATATTTTTTGGAGAAGGCAAGCATTTGTAATTCTCACAGCAGGGTGAGTGTGTGAGTCCTCATGAATACTAGAAGGCCAAGGTGAGATGAGAGCTGTGTACTCAAACACGCACATACACTGGCAGTGCAGAAGCTGCCAGCATCTCTTATTGATGGACCCCAGAGCTAGTAATAGGATGCATCTAGGACAGCTGTGCTTTTTCCCCTTCTTTTTTTCTGCAGAGCTATGACTTTGATCAGAGGTCTCAAGATGGCCTCTTCCAGCAGCTCTGCATTTCTGCCCTCACCAGTTTGTGTGTGTGTTCTGCCCTGTTTTAGATAGTGCCTGCCATATCCTCTCCCCACTTTTTTACTTTGGGGACTGCATTTAGCCATTCTGGAATTTAAAATAAGCTGATGTACACTGTAGCTGTCTATTACGGTAGATGGAAATGTGGCTCAGGGCAGCGGCACAGATGCAGGCATGCAGTGAACTCCCTCCTAACTTTACTGCAGCAGCTGCTGCAAGATGTCTTCCCAGACCTCTCACAGGAGTACCATTGAGATGGCCTCCACTTGTGCTAAGGGTCCAATTAAGCTTGCGTGTAAAGGAGAGGGAGCTGTAGATCTTCTGAGGCTGCATGTTGCATGGTTACAGTGCTAAATCGTTTACTTCTTTCCTCAGGTGGGATAAGCTAAACGGTGTCTCTTATTGGCTTTTCCACCTGCCCAGTTTTTTTTTTCCTTCAGTCCTTTTTTTTTCTTCTGGTTGCTGGCCATCATTTGGCTGTGGTATTTCACAGTTGGGGAGGAGATTAACACCAGGATAAGAGGTCTTTATCTAGGAATATTAAATTAGAGGAGGCATTTTATTTTTTTATTTTCTTGTCTTCATAGCCGGGGCTCTAATGAGAGTTCTCGATGATTGTCCATGCATATTACACATCAGTGGCTCATTAGCCAGAATGAGCAGGGAAGTGCCTCCCCCATGAATCAACTGTCTCTTTAATTTCCCTTGTGGTCCGTCATCCTCTCTAGCTCGCACACACACACTCCTGCACTTTTCCCCCCTTCTATCTTACTCTTTTTTGCTGCACACATACACCTTACAGCAGCCCAGCCCCCCATGCACAGTCCCTCTGAAATGCACTCCCTCCCCCTTTAAAAATCCACTTTCTCATGTCCACATACTCTGTTTTCTGCCAGGCTTGTCTCATAACTGACTTTGCAGCTCAGTGTTGGAGAGCAGAGCAGGGTTGCAGGTTCAAGTCCCAGGTGGCTCTACTCTATATACCATTCTCTCCCTTGCCATTCTTCAAGGCCCTTTGCCGTAATATACAGCCAGCTGTGTAAATAATCGGCAAAGCTGTTAGCAATTATAGTCACCTCCAAATACGAGCTTATGATGGACATCTTAATAATGATTTATCCTCTGGAAAGGGCAGGCTTTTGGAGCATTCCAGACTTCCAAATAAGCCTTTAGTATTGATATTTACACTTGGCATGGCATTAATGACCTGCTGATAATTCTAAAAGGTTGTACCTCCGTGCTCGCAGCACTTGGCCAATAAGATCTACCCTTTTCACTTCAGAAAGAAAACACACACACACACACACATGTGCGCGCGCCCCCATGATTTCATTGAGAATGGCCATAAATGGTCCTTGATTGAGCTGAAGTCTATATAGGAGGGAGGTACATACCATAACTGCAGCTAAATTATTCGGCCTGCCAGAGCATAGTAATAAATTGTGGGGAGATTTTTTTCTTTTTATTGGTGCCTGTGCTAAGTATTATTTAAGCTTACTTTAAACGGCACACTTTCCATGCTGAGAGGCTTTTAACTTCCGTTAGCGTGCCCCAAGCCCTTCAAATATCGATGGGAGTATTGGAGGCTTGAACACATGCCAGCACAGGACCCCTGGTTGTTGGCTGCCGCAGATGATATTACACACACACACACACACACACACACGCGCGCGCTTACACACGCTTACACATTCCCTCAGAACCTCAGCCCAGTTTCTGCTGGAGTGT
>JBBPDC010000019.1:3155085-3177826 GCA_037974485.1 Hemigrammopetersius urotaenia
ATACACATACATACATACATACATATAAACTCTAAAACAGCATGGCAATAATTATCTTTGATGTACAGGTGATCACATAATCAGTACCTCATAAAGCAGAATGAGGTGCTTGTGTACAAATTTAACAGACACTAGCATGGAATGGGTGTCCTACTCATAGCAAGTAAATAGGATTTTTGGCATTTTTAATTTTGGTCTATGAAGACACCACTGCAATTTTATTTTAAAATCAGCATCTCTTTAACATGGTGGAATAAAACAATGTGCCATAACATAACAGTAAATTAACACTGATTGTGCATTAAAATTAGCTGGTGTGTGATTTCTGTTGAGGATGTGCCCTTATTTTCCACATAGAAAATCAACAAAACGTATATGTTTTGCAGCTTTTGCATTTGGCTGTAACTAGCTTTTTAGTTTATTGCAAATCATTTCTTTCAACGACACAGAATGAGACAACCCTGGCGTTTTCTTTGTCAAAACTTGATATCGTCTGATTACAAAAATATCCTTGACTTACAGCTTGCTTGGGTTTCCAGTTTGTTTGTTTTTTTCTCCAGCTGTGATCCTATGTGTTTGCTGACAGATAGAGTCTCACTTATTTCCCATGCAGCTACTCTTAATAGCATGTGTGCTTTGACCAGTATGGAAACATATCTGCTGTTTTGTCTGTAATACACACCATCTCTACCATAACAAAACTCTACAACGTTACCTTTTATAGGAGAAGGGGAAAAACATTCTTTTGGTTTTATTCCATGAATTTTAGACAATTTCTATTGCCAATAAAATGTTCTCATAATGAATTTTTCATGTAGTGTGTGGGGGCGGTGAAAATGAAGATGTGTACTTTATGGATTTACCAGGTTTTTATGTCATAGCACTTATATGATATTTTAGCATGAGGATGTGAGTGTGTGTGTGTGTATATTTGTGCCTATATTCTGTCTTGGTGTGTGTTCTCTCTGGCCCACTCGAAGTTTGTCTCTTCGCAGCAGCAGCAGCTCCAGGCCCAGCACCTCTCTCACGCAGCCCATGGTCCTGTGGCTTTGCCCCCACATCCCTCGGGCTTGCAGCCTCCGGGCATTCCCCCGGTTACAGGTTCTGGATCAGGCCTCCTGGCGCTGGGTGCTCTGGGCAGCCAACCCCACCTTCCTGTTAAGGATGAAAAGAATCACCATGACCTAGAGCACAGAGGTGAGATACCAACATTTTATGTTTCCTCTAACAAAGGCCAGGACACCACAGATGTTGCCATTCAGTTTTTATAAGTTACCGTATTTTTTTTTTGTTTCTATGACAAAATGCAAATACATGTTTTGAGCACAAACATACTTTAAAAATATTTGAACATACTCAGATTCTCTCTCTTCCTCCTGTCTCTGCCTCTCCATCCCTCTTCCAACCGGATGCTGTGACTGCAGAGAGCACAGTAAGTGCCCAGTCTTCCACTGGTTCATGTGTTTCTCTATTACTCACCCACACTCTTGTGCTCTCACTTGCTCTCATTTTGTCTCCTACTTTACTGCTTTGTCTCTCATTCTTCCTGCATGAAAGAGCATCTTGGCCCGTTTCACGCCTAAGAAAATTTCCATTAATGTAAATGTCAAGTAAGACCTGAAACGTGCAGAAGTTGCACTCCCTACAGTACAGTAATCTGCTTTCATTAAATTGACTTATGGGGAAACATTTCCTTTTTGTTTAATGAAATAAGCCTTCGCATCTTCATGCAGATGGGAAATGACTTGTATTACAGTGTACGGATTAGCGCTGCTCCCTAATTTCATCACAATTAAAGAGGACATTGACTTTCCTCTCTTCCTAGCAGATTAATTGATCCCCATCAGCAACACCTTATCCACTATCTTGTCCCTGTTTACCACCCATTTTCCCCTGTGCTTTTTTTGGCCCAATAAATATGCATGAACACAGGCAGCGGAATTGTTTTCCTGCCTCTCATCTCCTTGTAAAAAGCGTTTATTTGACGTAGGCTTAAATCTCTCTGATGGCTGATTGTGGCAGTGAGATTGGGTTTCTGACGGTCGCTGCCAGAGCCCAATGGGTGCAGTCATGTCTGAAAGGAAAGAAGCTCCTGTAGCACTGGCGCGTTTGTGTGTGCGTGTACTGCGGCTACTGTTGTCTCAGGTCATCTGATATCATAGTGGTGACTCTGTTTAATGAGACACGCTAAGCATCTCTTTTAAAAGGTCAGACATCACAGACACAGAGAGAATTGTGGGCCTTCTGCCCAGACTGTTACTTCATGTCACTTCTCAGCTTGGTTTCCTTTTACACTTGCTATGAACTTGGGCTTTTTTGCTTTTTGTTGTGTTTTGCTATCTTTCTGGGCTGTGAAGAAAGCCTAAGAGAAGATCTCAGTATTGGATTATGTTGAGAAAGTGCTCAGAAAACACTCCAGAAATGCATCTTTGCTTTACTGGCACCTCTTTCCAGTAGCTGCGGTGTGCATACTGATGATCTCTGGGAATGCACACAGGAAGAAGGACAAATCCTGTCCTTTTTTACAAAGTAGAGGTTTTCTGCTGAGGAAATACTTGTCTTAACTGGCTGGAGGCAAGTGTGTGTGTGCGTGCGTGCGTGCGTGCGTGCGTGCGTGCGTGCGTGCGTGCGTGCGTGCGGGCGGGCGGGCGGTCGGTCGGTCGGTCGTGCTTTTCTGTGTCCGAGTGGACCTGGAAATAAACTGAGGCAAAGGAAGTTCCAGTGGATGGAGGCTAACTGCTGGAGAGCAGCTGCCTGCCTATGGCCACAGATAGCTCTATGTTCAGCCTAGCAGCTCCACAAGCCTAGAGTCAGAGCCAGGAGGTGCCCAAGCACGCTACAGCAATCAATGGCCATTACATGCTCAGACACAGAGCCAGTCCAAGCCTGGCTGCTCTCAGATAAAGAGCTGTTGTTCAGGACTAGTACACTGCTCATGTCTTCCTGAAGCTGTTTGTTGTCTCTTTTGGAATAGAGGGAGGAGGGGTTGGGGGCCGTGAAAACAAGCCCCTCTCTTTGGTCTACTTAACTGTGGCTGCTCTGTTGTGAAGCCAGCACATTCTTGTGTGTTTAGTCTACTGTAGGTTGTTAGATACGGCTTGGCTAGCTTCAGCCTTGTGCTAGGCCTGTTTTGGGGTTTGAAGGTGGCTCATCGGAATGGATATGCCTCTTCTGGCTTTTAAACTGTGGTTTTGGAGTGATTTTCACTCTCTCCTTTCATTTTACTTCACTGTTTTCTGTCTTGGATCCCTTTCCAGACCTCTAACTGCAAAGTGCTTGTGATTCTGTCTGCTGTTATTTTCTAATGTGGCTTGAATTAATGCTGTTGTCACAAAAGCATATTACAAGTAATGAATAACCAATAAAGTTTGAGTATGGAAACATATAGCAGCTCTTAAAACAGCACTGCACTTAAGTGTTACTATTACAATTTAATGTTCTGGGAAGTGACCTTTTACATTGGAATGCATTAGAGAGAAGAGTGGAGCCTTATCGCTTATTCATTTTTTATTTGTTTTTATTTGGTTTTCAGAACAACTCCATCTCTCCATCCGACAGTCTGCGTACCTCCAGTGAGAAGCACCGTGGTTCCTCCGATTACAGCTTGGACTCCAAGAAGCGCAAAATGGAGGAGAAGGACAACATGAGCAGATATGTGAGTTCAGATGGTGTTAAACCTGCTTATGAGCATAATCCTGTAATGTGTTCAGGAGATTTGATGTAATAATTCTTTAAACAGGACAGCGATGGAGACAAAAGTGATGATCTTGTGGTGGACGTTTCTAACGAGGTGATAGTTTATTCTTTTCTTAGTACAAAATTCAGTCCTCACTAATAAAAGATAAGCATTCTTAACTCGGGACTTTTTTTTTCTTCCCCTCAATAGGACCCTGCCACACCACGGGCAAGTCCAGCCCACTCACCACCAGAGAATGGCATAGACAAGCCCCGTCCCCCAAAGAAGGACACACCCAACAGCCCTGCTTCTGTGGCCTCCTCTGGCAGCACACCTTCCTCCAAAACCAAGGAACATGGCCATGTAAGGATGCATGCACACACATGCTGAAGCTCACTCCCTTTTAGTATTAAACAGCCTCCACCTTTGTATCGCCACTGCACTGTGTGTGAATTTTGTAGCTCTCTTATGTAATGAAAGTGGAAAGATATAGAAAACCAAATGGACTGAACCACACATAGCAAGAGATGCCATAGCAATGATCTTTCTGAAGTCTTTCTTTCTCTCGCTCTCTCGCTCTTGCACTCTCTCTCACTCTAAGTAATGGCTTAGAATTGAATGTCTGTTTCCCAGCCTCGTCTTTAAATACATCTGTAAATGTCAGGGATAATGCATTTCCATAGCAGGATCAGTCATGTCTTCTCTGCTAATAACTCAATGCGTTTAACCATTCTAGGCCTTCTGCCTCAGCAAAAAGATTAAAGGGAAAAAGCAGGGGATAGGATAAAATGAGCCTCATCTCCATTGTAGCAGTAATGGGTTTTGGGATAAATAGCGGGGTTTATAGCATCGTAGGAGTAGCGGGTTTGTCAGAATTGGATTGGATTAAGTTCAGCCAGCACTCAAATCTTCTGCTTGGATGCTGCCTCACTTTTCTGAGAATTTCTGTTTTCTGTCTTCCTCTCTTTCACACACGTGCTCACAGAATGACAAATCCTCTACGCCTGGTCTTAAGTCCAACACCCCCACTCCCCGCAACGATGCCCCTACTCCTGGCACTAGCAGCACACCTGGGCTGCGACCCATCCTGGGCAAGCCCCCCATGGAGGCTCTGGGTAAGTATGATCTAAACATTTTCATAACCTTCCACAAACCTCCTAATTGTTTGCTTTTGCTTTCCATACACTGCAAATACATTAATCATGTGGCTAAAAATAAGGACGTAATATAAAGAAGAGTGTTACTTTAGTCTTGTCTTTGATCTTAGCTTTTGGGAAGTCCTTGTCTTCGTTAGGTTCTGTGCAGGTCGTGTAGACTGAGTTTGGTTAAGATTAATTTTCATTTCATCCTCTCTGCCTGACTGCCACTGATTCTGATTCATGATTGGCTCTGTTTATGTATGTAGCCGCTCCTGCACTGCGCACCCCCCTCTCTTACCCGACGCCATTTGCCATGATGGGCCACCATGAGATGAACGGCTCACTGACCAGCCCAGGCGTCTACGCTGGCCTGCACATCTCCCCTCAGATGAGTGCAGCTGCTGCCGCCGCGTACGGACGTACACCTATTGTAAGTGTTCGTGTGAATGTATGCTTTTATTAAAGTTGAACTTTGAGTGCATGGCCCATTTTGCTCTTAACATATTTATTAACGTATAGTTTGTTTTGGCCAACCTGTCGTTCACAGTGGGGGAAATAATTATTTGATCCCCTTCTGAATTTGTAAGTTTGCTGTCTTACAAAAAAATTAAGTTAAAAATTACATTTTTATGGTGAGATACAGAAAAACATTATATGTAAAAGTTATACATTGATTTGCTTTTCACTGATTAAAATAAGTGTTTGATATTCAAGCAAAAGCAGGGGGACCTTGAGGGATTTCAGTCCATTATTATGTAGTGAGTTGCCAACGGTGTGCTTAGAGACTGATCCCAACTGCCGTCAGATCCTTAACGAGCTCCTCCTGTGTAGTTTTGGGCTGACCCCTCACCTTTCTCATGATTATCCTCAGGCAAGATCCTGCATGGAGCTCCAGACTGAGGACAGTTAATGGTCATTTTATATTTCATCCATTTGCGAACAATCGCAACAGTTGTCACCTTCTCACCAAGCTTCATGCTGAACCCATTCCAGCCTCATGCAGGTCTACAATCTTGTCCCTGACATCCTTTGACAGTTCTTTGGTCTTGCCCATGGTGGTGAACAGGTTGTAACGGAAGAAACCGATCCTGTGGACAGCAGTGCTTTACACACATAAGATCAGGAGTATCTGTAGTTCATAACTTGATTGTAATTTGTGTGCAACATGGACACACAGCCAGTCTGAGGGAGCCAGACGTCTGGCTGGGTTGTAGAGGATCAAGTACTTATTGACATGACAAATACTAATGCAAATCACTTTATAACTTTTATGTCACATGTTTTTTCTTAATTCTGTCTCTCTCCATAAAATAAAACTACCTTATTAATTAGAGACTGTGACATTTTTTTGTTTGTCAGCAAACAACAAATTCATCAGGGGGTCAAATAATTATTTCTCACACTGTATTTCTGGGTGCCTGTGGAAAGAGCTCTCACTAAGTTTCACTAAGCTGTAGGACACAATGTGGAAGATATTGTGCATTTTGCACATCAATTACTATAACATGAGCAGGGCTTGTACTGCCATATACTGAGCTAATGTTATCTATTCTAGACGGGGTTTGAGCATCCTCATATGAGAGCCCCGGGCCTCCCAGCCAGTCTCACCTCAATCTCTGGAGGAAAACCGTAAGTTTCCCGTAAAGATGACCTCAACTAGAGCATTCCACTGGAGGCAGTATTTATATAGTGTGTCTGCTTGTGTACCACACAAAACATTTCACCACTCTTAATAACCCATTTCCGACCACTTGCTCATTGCACTAATTGATTTTAATTAACTCCCATCAATCAGCATTCATGCTGTGAACTACAGGGTAAATAACATCTTTCATTTGTATACACCTCCCACCCCAGGGCCTATTCCTTCCACGTCAGTGCTGATGGACAGATGCAGCCCGTACCCTTTCCTCCAGATGCTCTGATTGGTCCTGGGATCCCACGCCATGCTCGTCAGATCAACACCCTGAGCCACGGTGAAGTGGTGTGCGCCGTCACCATCAGCAACCCCACTCGACACGTCTACACTGGTGGCAAAGGCTGCGTCAAGATCTGGGACATCAGCCAGCCTGGCAGCAAGAGCCCTGTGTCCCAGCTGGACTGCCTGGTAAGAGCTGCACCCACAATCGGAGCCATTTACTAGTGTAATAAAAAGTGTGCATTATTGAAATGCTTTTGAATATTTGGAAGTTAAAGGGCATGCATAATGTATTAAAGGAAGATTAGCATACCAGGAATTTAGCCAGTGTTCTACTGGCACTCTGTCTGGATAGAATAAATCATTGGAATTCACTCATCACTGAATTCACTGTAGCCAAACTATGTGTCTAGTAACTGAGGTTTGGTATTAAGACCCCGGATTTTGCAGTATGTTGCATTTTTTTATTTTTCTTAATTGCTTAAAAATAAAATCCATTTATTGTGTTGTGTAGTGAAAGAAACCCAGTCCAAATTGATGGAGCATTTTTTTCTCTCTCTATTTGGCTCACTGTGCTCCTCTCCTCTGGAACAGAACCGGGATAACTACATTCGTTCCTGCAAACTGTTGCCTGACGGGCGCACACTTATCGTGGGTGGTGAGGCCAGCACTCTGACCATCTGGGACCTGGCATCACAGACACCCCGCATCAAGGCCGAACTGACCTCTTCAGCCCCAGCCTGCTATGCTCTGGCCATCAGCCCTGATGCCAAGGTCTGCTTCTCCTGCTGCAGTGATGGTAACATTGCAGTCTGGGACCTCCACAACCAAACTCTTGTCAGGTAAGCATTTTGCTTTGGCTTTATGTGGAATTGTGCCGGGCTTTACTGGTATTATAGGAATGGAACTGACAGTCTCATTGCCTCATGGGTATTATAGGCAGTTCCAAGGCCACACAGATGGAGCCAGCTGCATCGACATATCACACGATGGCACCAAACTGTGGACAGGCGGCCTGGATAACACTGTGCGTTCATGGGACTTGAGAGAGGGCCGGCAGCTGCAGCAACATGACTTCACCTCTCAGGTAATGCCCTCCTCTGTTTTCAGTGTCGGAGCATTTTTAAATGGTCAGTGATGTTCTCATGGGTGTTTTGACAGTTTGCAATGCAGTGTGTCAGCAGTGTTAGACAGAATAATGGAAGGGAAGACTCCAAACGTCTGGGAGTCTTTCCATCCACAAAAGTAAATATTATACAAAGTAGCATATCACTGTCTAGAAACATCTATCCACATGCTTTACCTTCAAAGTAAAAACAATTTTATTACAGCCATTTTGGAGCATTTGTGCTGGTCAATTAAATAATGTTATTTAACATTTAAATAAAGCTATATGCAAAGAGCAGTGGTTTCACAGCAGTTCTTTAGTCATACATTTAAAGTAGTAGTACCTCTTATTTCTCTGAAAAACAGATGACTGGTTAACCCACAGGGTTTACAATCCCTGTACTAGTGACCCCATGTTTTATATGCCTGACCAAGCCCATGAGGAATGAGTTAGTAAGTCAAATTTCATGTGCTAAATGAAAAAACACAACGTGTGGGATTGCCAGGACTGCAATTAGGAATCCTCTGGATTAACAATTAATAGAAATAATCAGTAGTTGCTGCCCTGTTGTATACTAGTTAGTTCTGATCTCCAGTCTCTTGACTCTTTCTTTCCCACATACAGATCTTTTCTCTTGGCTACTGCCCAACGGGTGAGTGGCTAGCCGTGGGCATGGAGAGCAGCAACGTGGAGGTACTCCACCACACCAAGCCTGACAAATACCAGCTCCACTTGCATGAGAGCTGTGTGCTCTCACTCAAGTTTGCCTACTGTGGTAAGATACACTTGAATTTAAAATTACCTTTATTTACCTTTGCCTTTAATGACCTTTATTTAGCTGAGTAGAACAGACATATATAACTGCAGTTTAAGGACATGACAGTGTACACTTTTGTCTTGGAATTCACTTTAATTGCATGTCTCTTGGCTTTCAAACTAGAAGCAAACTAGTCGATGTTTACGCATGAACTGTGTCTTTCAATTGAACAGAACCTTGACTGTCCTATCCCATTAAGCCTGCCTTCAGTCTCTTTGCACACATCTCCATTTAGCTCTCTCTTGCCTCAGCAGCCCAGCAAAGCTCTAATTACGTTTGATTTCCCTTGACAAGGTAAATGGTTCGTGAGCACTGGGAAGGACAATCTGTTGAATGCATGGAGGACTCCCTACGGCGCCAGCATATTCCAGGTACAGAGATCAATACATGCTGTCTGCAGGAAGCTGGTGGGCAGCCCAGCTTCACCCTTGAGGGTGGAGTGACCGCTGGCTGATGGGCAGGGCCTGTATCAGCGGAAATGGGCCAGAGTGTGTCATTAATGCAAGGGCCCTGACCATTTAGACAGGATGTGGACCTGCTCATGCAGCTGCTGTCCACCAGTAAATAATGCTAACCCTTCAAGTGTTTATGGTTGGAGGGGTCTGCATAAGAGCTAATGCAGTGTGATGGTGCAGAGAGAAGTGCTTATGTATACAGCTCTTAGTGTTTTCGCTTTGAGTGAATGGTTGTGAGGCCACGAGGAAGGGTGGTTGAGTCTTGGCTTCATGCTGTTCTGCCATAGGACACTAAGGGTTTTGACAGTTTAATTTCAGCGGACTCACTTTTTTTTTTTCCTCTCTCTCTCCTTTTCCACTAGTCAAAGGAATCGTCCTCAGTCCTGAGCTGCGACATCTCCGCAGATGACAAGTACATCGTCACTGGCTCTGGTGACAAGAAGGCCACAGTGTATGAAGTGATCTACTAGACAGAGAGGTAACTGAGTAGAGAAGCTCAGGCCGTGTAGAGCGAAAACGGGGTGTTGGGAGTACTACACTGCTCCTCACTCCAACGACTCTTCTAGTCAGACAGCCAGGATAGCACTTGTCTGTCTGACTATCTGGCTAACTCTCATCCTCCATCACCCCGTCATGGACAGCCTGACTGATGGCAGCCTGGATTAGTCACGTATGGGCTGGAAAGAACTTGGCTGGGGTGGAATGGACTGCACCGGATTGGACTGGACAGCCTTCTGCCACAAATGCTTTTTACATGCTCATCTCTCCCTCAGTGACCACACCCACCACAAGTCATATGGCACTAGAGAAGAATTTTTATTTTTTTTCTTTGTATCTCGTTGGATTTTTTTTTTAATACAGTGAGAATGTTCCGTATTGCAACGTGAAGCAGCGCTTCGTGCTGAAACTTTATCCATTTGGAGGTTCTGTGAAAAGTGTACATAATGGAGTATTAAAAGGCCTTTTACAGATTTATATTTTGGTGTCCAGTTACACTTGTGATGGTTCTTTCTCTCCCCCCTCACTCTCCTTGATGCTTTGTTTTTTCTGCCGGGGCTTGGAAATTAGATTAGGACTTTTTTCTCTAAGGATATTCGATTTTTTTTTTCCCTGAAAAGTTCTTTTTCCAGGCTCACCTTTTATGGAAATCTAATTTGCTTTTTTCCCTCCGTCTCTGAAAAACAATCTTGAGCTAGATCACGTTTCAGAGATTTTTTTTTGTGGATGTTGCCCCCCTTGTGGTGGAGAGCTCTTGCCTTAGCAGTCCTGTAAAGCATCTGAGGCTGCAACTGTGGCTGCAACTGTGGCTTAGCACGAAGAGTAACTCCTGCGAAAGCAGCTCAGACGCTCAAGTCTCCGTCTGATGAAAAGTGACTGTTCTGCCAGCAGCCTTTGAGAAGACAGGCCAGCTTCCTCCAGAAGGAATGCCCTGTGTTGGTGAGGACCGACAAGGCAGGGGCTATGAAAGAAGTTTGATAATGCTATCTGATGGGAAGACCACTCCATAACCTGTGACTCCATTGCATTTGTGTTTGAACAGGACACAGCATTTTGTCTTGTAGTGGATGATCATGATTTGGATGAATCGGTTAATATTTTCCTGGTCTCTCTGTTTGGAGCCCCTGTGGCGTTCTGTGGGGTGTGTGTGCATAGTCTCAAATGCAAGAAGCACTGAAATCAGTTAACGTATCTGCAGCTAAGCCAAACAAAGCATAAAGGCCAAGTCTAACTTGCAGGCTTTTACCAGATGATTGGCCAAGTTGTCCTTTGCATCCCATTACTGTCACACCCCCCCCCCCCCCCTTTACATAAAGTCTGAGGATACAGTTACGTCTCAACACACACCAAAGTATGTAGCAAACTGTTGTCACTGAAAATATGTACAGTTGTTGATAATTCAATAAACTGTTTTTTGTAAATGTTTATTCTGTATGTTTTGCTGCATGCTGCCTGTCCTTTCTGAATATCACTTGGCACTGGTATGGCAAGCAGTAGAGAAGAGAAGTGAACTTATTTAAAGCCACTTAAGGGTAGCATGACGCAAACCGTGCTCTCCAGCCCTCCCTGGATGTTCTATTGCGAGTGGAGTACTTTTAGGGGGTTGGCAGAGATGAATGCCCTCTCCAGCCCATTTCTCCCTTTTTTTTTTTTTTTGTTCTTTTCCAGAAACGGGGGCTTTCGCTTTGAGCCCCTCACTTGGCCGCCTCTTCAGTAATGTTGTTGTTGGCTAATAAAAGCCAAGGCGGATGCTTTCAGCCCTGAGGCAGTCGCTCCGCTGCATGCGCGCGCACACACCATCACACACTCTCACTCTCTCTCTCTCTCTTTCTCTCTCTCTCTCTCTCTCTCTCTCTCTCTCTCTCTGTCTCTGTCTCTGTCTCTCTCTCTTTCTCTCTCTTTCTCTCTCTCTCTCTCTGTCTCTCTCTCTCTCTCTCTCTTCCACCCCCCTCTCCTGAAGTGGGCATTTATATGACGGCCCTGCTCTCGTCCAGCTTTCTTCTTCCTCTCTCAATCAAGCGGCTGAGAGGTCTTGCTGGGATGAAAGCTCTCAGCCTGTTCAGTGTGCTTGACACTTGGTACTGAAGGAGACCGTGGGATGCCTAATGTTCCACCGGTCCATCGATCTTTCTCCCCCTCAGAGCTGCGTGTTCAGCACTGCTTTTACAGTAGCTGCAGGGCTGTGGTCCTTGAAACTCCTATCACTTAAATAAAATGATTGATAGTGTTACAGATGGTCTGGTCCAACATAGTCATGCAGCATAGTACTGTATGTAAAGCTCTGCTGACAAGTGAAAAGACAGTTAATTAAAGCCCTCTAGAGATTTGTTTTTCAGTATGTTCTGCCTCTTACTGCTGTCCTGCAGAAATTTGTACAGCAGATTGACAAAAAGAATGTCTTTATTAGTTTGATTATTCTTGTCCAGTTACTTAACCCCTTCGTTAATTACTTACTTTCTTAACACCAGTTGAGGTCAGAACCCATCCAATGGTGTACTTTATCCACTGCCTCCCAGCTTTTGTATGAATACTAAGCATTGCATGTCGGTGTGAGTTGAGGCAGAGCGTGTGCTCGTGTGGCTAACATGCCTGCATTGCCACGCTGCGTTCTTTGGCTGCTTCTGTACCCTGTGCTCTTTAGCCAGCGGAGATGATGCTGTTTGGGCGGGTGAGAGGCTGGCACGGCGCTGAAAGACAGAGTAATAATCCCCTAATCACCTGAGCGTTGCCAGGCCGAGCTTTATCTGCGCGGATGCGAAAGCCCCCTTGGTGCAGTGTGATTACAGCGTTTGATCTGGGTAATAATGTCTTTACTGTGGCCCAGCCTCAGCCCTGCGGGCACCGCTCGCCTTTAATCCACACAGAGCATTCTAGTGGAATCGCGTTACACAAAGACCACCAGAGTTTCGCTGCAGACTGGGGAAAGGGGAGGAGAAAAGGAGGTTGCCATGGAGACAGAGCCTTTCTCCCCATCTCTCCCTCTTTCCTTATTTTCTCTCCTTTCCTAACCCCCCTCCCTCTCTCTCAACAGATAAGCTTGAGGACAGGTTTCTGTGTTTACTCAACACAGTAGGGCCCTCCAATCCCTGAGCAGGGCTGACCCTGATAACACTTGGCCGCTACAGCAGCAGACCACTGACAGCTGATAAGCAGCAGCACAGCTCTCTCTCTCCCTGTCTGTTTCACTGCCTTTCTCCCTCACTCTCTCTCCCCTCCCTCTTTCTACACAACTGTAGGCACTGTGTTCATTTGGATTAGTGTGGATTGGATTGGATTACCCCCTCTGTGTTCAGAATGCTGATGTCTAAAAGTACAGCACTGTTAATGTGGGAACTTCTCTCCGTTCTCCCCCCAACCCCCGTTCCAAAATAAGGCTTTGACGACCTTGATTAACTGGATGCTGTAATCTCGTAATACAATCTACAACAAAGCAATCGGCCAGAACGGCATTCAGAGACCCAAGTCCTTTTGGCTGGCAAGCCGGCATTCCAAAGGTTCCAAGGTAGATGTTTTATTGAGTAGTCTGCATTCCTTTCTGTTTGCCTTCAACCTGTGTTTCCCTGCTGGCCCCTGACCACAGTCATATGACAGGCCCTTTCCGTCCCTTTGACGTGGCTCATTTGCCTTGATTAGAGTCACACAAAGTTTTTGTAAAAGAAGGGGAATTTTCAGGCTTTGCTGCCAGGCCTTCGCTTTGTATTCCTTCCAAGTGAGCACTGAATTCCAGCGAGTAATTAGATATTGTTCGTAATAAGATTTGTGTGATACAGTTTGCTCCGAGAAGGTACCAGCACTCGCTCACTTTGATGTTTAGATCAAGACAAGCACACGGACGCTTTTATGGTGCACATTAAGCTAACATGATAATTACATTTTCACACAAATGCTAGGGTTTTAAGCACAGCTGGGGGTAGGGGAAAGAAATGTGCATAATTACGGGGAAACACGGAACAAATATTACTTCCTAAAAGAAATATATTTCCTGTTTTCATTTTGGCTAGCCTTAGCTCATCAATCCAGACCCATGTGTGCACGTTTGATTTGTGGAGTGGTTAATATCCTGTATTTTAAGTGACCGTGTTATGGACTGCATTTGGAGCAGCAAGGAATGTTTCCCTTAACTTGCTGTGTGTGAAACAGAATTGCTTTGTTCTGTTTTTTTGGCTTTTCCTGGTAATAATCAGGGCCTTTTGGATTAGACACTTCACCTTGAAATAATATTTTTTTAAAGGAATTTTCAAAAGGAATTGTGTGTATTTTCACTGCTTTGCATATAAGCAGTTGGTTATTACTTGAACCATCAGCAGCCAGTCTGCAGGTATGCTTAAACCTAGTCTAAATTAAGTTGTCATACAACAGATATTCTATTCATTTTGTTTGCTGCAGCTGGTTCGATTTCCAAGCTCCAGATGCAGGACCTCTCCATGTGGAACTGCTTAGGTGGACAGGATGGGTCATATAATGAGTTCCATTTAGGCAATAATTACCTCTAATGGGATCCTAAGCAGGGTCAGGCCCGTCCGAACAGTGGCTAATTTGAAATAATTACGGTATTCGCTTTCCCGCTCTAATCAACCTATTCCATTTGTGGAGTTTTGTTTGTAGTTGTCATCCACATCTTTAATTAACCACATTAGCTGTGAAGTGCAGGGTTTTATCAAGACGTGGCCTGGATTGCAGCAGCTTTTTTGTTTTCTATTAGGACTTTACAATTGTTCGGTTAGTAAACATTTACATTACATTTACGGCATTTATCAGACGCTTTTATCCAAAGCGACTTCCATTCCCTAATTACAGGGGACAGTCTCCCTGGAGCAACTTGGGGTTAAGGGTCTTGCTCAGGAACCCATTGGTGGTGTGCTGAAGGTAGAATTCAAACCCATTACCTCTTGGTCTAAAGGCAAGTATCCTACTCACTACGCCACCACCACCCTTTGAGATGCTGCACTTGCATTAGCCAAATATTTCTTTTATTCAAGTGGTCCTTTTAGCATGTGTGTTCTTTGTGAACTGCCATCAGACCATGGAGAGTACAGGGGTGGTTTTGGTGGACAGAAATAATACACTTGAAGGTCACAGTGAAAGTAGCAACTCCCCTCTGCTTTAACAGGCAAATGCTGGCCACCACCATTCGTGCATCTCTAACGCGTATGCAAATCCACTGCAGGGTTGAAGACTCTTTCTGCCAGGATTGCTGGAGAAAAAGCTTTATTATACTGCTTTGGAAGGGGTGCACAATCTGGTGGTTCGTTTTTTCGTATTTCATGATTCTCAAATTTATTTCACAAAAAGATCTTTCTCTAATCATTTGGATCGTTCAAAACAAATGTTGTGTATGAGGTATGAATGATTAACTATGCAAAATTAGATGGCTATGGCTGATTTGCCTTCCCTAAGGTAGCCACGCTCACTGAGGCATGCAAAGGGCAAACGCACTCAGCCGAATGTGTGTATTTTAAGCAGATGTATGCAAAACCTAAGGGCTAGTAGTGCCTGTGGTTGTACTTAACTCGAATGAGTCACTGCTACATACAACATGCACTATAAACTCAGGAGCTCATTTTATCTTTTAGATGTGTTCACTGAGTGCAAGGAAAAGAGAAAGAAGCCATATTACCTTAGTCGAGTTTATGGGAGTCTCAGCAAGGTTAGAGGCTTGTTTATGTTTGGCCAGTCTCGGGCAGTATACCTTCTTGAGTGGGGCAGCACTTTATTTACATGACGAGATCTTTTATCTAATGATAATTGTTTCTTAAGGCTATTTCTAACTACCGAATACTTTGGCATAATTCAAGCTTAGTGCATTAAGATCTTCCTGCTGCACTGGCAGTTAAACTATAGTGTCAACACACCTTAATCCGACGACTTTGTTTTGTGCACTCTCAGTTGAGGAGCAATTATGCCTTCAGCTATAGAAATTGATTGCACACACACACGCACATACACACATTCCTGTTTTGTGGGTCAGCAACATGACTCGATGGCCTTACATCCTCTTAAATCAGAGTTCTTGCCGGTGGTTAATGGCCATGGCCTGAGCCTGCGGCCCATTTTCATCGTCTTGCAGGGGTTTTAATGGTTGATCAGACACCCAGCTTACCCTGCCAGAGCAATTTCCCTCATGTGCCTCGGATTCTCCTTAAGCAAGGCTAATGTCAATGTACAAGACTTTCCTCTCTCATCTAGTGTGATGTAGCTTTTAATTGGCTCAGACAAGGATTTGACACTGTTTTAATCTCTTGCTTCATCTTAGAAGGCCACCAAAGCCCCTGAAGTAAAATAAGGATACACTGTAAGATGCCTATCCAGTTCTATTTCTGAGGTTATGTTGTGTCCTGAATCTTACAGGCTGTGAAGACACAACCTATATCTTTGTTTCGGCATGCATGTAGGAATATGCATGTAGGCTTCAAGCTATGCAAGCTGTTGACTCTCCATTAAAGGAAATTTTATTTCCACTGTGTTCTCAAGCTCACATGAATCCGATGACATTATTGCTGATTCCTTTCATAATGAAAGCTAATGGACCCATTGATCTGTGCGCCTTGATGTTGATGGATAGAAAGACTTCCTTATATGAGCAAAACAAACACAGGTGGTTGATGTTCAGCAATGTTTTTTATTGCTGCCTGCTCAATTGAGCATCACAAACATGACTTACTAAAGTTCACAGTTTGCACTTAGCCCAGATGTTGTTGTTGATAAACCAAGACATGTTTGGAGTCTTGGTGTGTTGCTTCAGTTTAGCACTGGAGCTATGAGGCTAATGTAGCTTACAAAGACTAGTCAAAGGTTTAATATAGTCAAGTCACTCAAATATTTTCCTTAAATACATCATCAAAAGTTCTATCTGCTCAAACAGCACCCAGCTCTTCAGTAATGTGGTGCACAGCTCGGGTGATTCTAGACTTTTAATGTTCATTTAAAACGTTTGTCTCAAACATAAGACTTCAGCCATGTTTTTGGTAACATGCTACATCTATGTGGAGAATTGTGTAAGTTACGTTTTTTTATTGTATACATTTGGATTTGATGACAAAGACTTTGATTCATTTGACTAATCAGGGTAAAGCTCTTGCATGCCTCATGGAAAAGGTGCTCTCCTCCTTGCTGATGTATTCCTGTGTGTGTTTCTGAGGTGGGATGCAGGGGTGGGGGTTAGGGGGTCGGAAAACACTCTGTATCCTGACGGCTTCATTGGTGCATCTGTCATCCCCTTCTTCTCCCCGCCAGCCAGACAAAAGCAGAGCCATGCTTGAAGTGAAAAGGCGGAGAAGCCAATCTTTTAAATGGATCTCTTTTCGAAAATATATTATGACATAATCATGTTTTCCTCTGAAGGCCCAGGGGAAGGCTGTCCGTCAGAGCCTGGGCCTCTCTCTTCGATTGCCTTCCCCTTCCTCAAAAAAAAAAGTAAAGGAAAGAGGAGAGGAAAAAAATGTGGCTGTGTGTTAATAGAACCCAGAGGCACTCTGAAACCTTAGCCGTTCTGTTTTTCCGCTCCGAGTCGGGAGATTAAAGCCGGGGAAACGTTACGGGAGGCTGGATAATTGCCCCTGTGTCTCCAGCAGACAAAAGCCAACGTTCAGACAATTCCCTTCGGTAACTTGTCAAGAGGGGCTCAAGGATCCTTCAAGACTGCAGCAAATTGTATAGTTCTATCTAACAAACTACCAGTCTCTGAATATTATGAGGCAGCCATACAATCCAGGCCCATAATGACAGCTTACACTGCCATAATAGAGTGGAGGCACAAAATGGCTTTTCTTTAGCACCCTCCCCTCATTTGATTCACAAAAAGCACTTTGAATGGAAAATTCATGCTTTAGCTTTTAGGGTGTTTTTTGTATTTTTTATAATTCACCCATTTGTATATGATTAATGCCTATCATTTTTAAAAATCTTGTTTTCATTATTAGTCCAGAAGCCAAAGACTAGCCATGGTCGCTGCCACCACCAGACGATTGAAACCTTTCCTCCTGAAGCCCACTTGATCCTCTGTCTGCAAGAAAAAATTTGAAAGGCTAATAAGTTGCAGCCCGAAGCCTGGTTTGGGGGACGGCTACAAATTAACAAGGGCTTTTGTCATGATTTTCTCTTTTTTCCCCCTCTTTCCCTCACTCACACTCTCTCTTTTACCTGCTTCATGCCTCATTGCCTCTGTGCCAGCAGCATCAGTGTTGTCTGCCTTCTGAGCGGCCCCTCTTTTGTCGGTTTGGTTCATGTTTAGAATTAGCCATTTGACAAGAACAAAAGAAATTAATTGGTGGTTTAAGCCCTAATGAGACGGCTGTGAAATTAACAGGCCTCATCAATGGAAACAAACAAAATCCTTCAGCGCCGCTGTTGAGGGAGCACTGCTCTGACAGAGCTTTTGACACAATGATGAATAGCGGGTCAGGAGAGACCATCTGTGCTTATTTAAGCCCCTGCAGGAGGGGAGCTGGGCTCTGTGGCCTGGCTGGGAGTGATGGCGATAAAAAGAGGGAGGTAGAGAGAGGGCAGAAAAATAAGCCTAGAAAAGCCTCAAATTCACCAGCTTTATTCATCACCCTTCAGCATGACACCACTGCCCAACTATGGCTACAAAGGGAATAGAAAGCACTCGCATTTGCATGTGAAAGGTTTCAGGGACTCTGACTATGCGTCCAGAAAGCCAAAGCGCTCTGATTTCAAGGGATATTTAACCTCCATTCAGACAGCAACAAAGGCCTGGCTGTCGGGCTAAGAGCGCCGGCTCAGGCTGATTGGGGCTGGGGTGGGGGGAGGTGGATTCAGGGAGAGGAAGGAGCGACAGAGAGAAGGAGGGATAAGGGGGGGATTGGGGGCTTTTGGGATCACAGACCTCATTTGTTCCCCCTCTTTACTTTGGCCTGTCTCTATATTCACTGAGGAGCTGCTATTTCCTAACCACCAACCCATCCCCCCACTTCTCCCCTTCACTCCACTCCAGAGGGCCTCTGTGCTTTAAGT
The DNA here is from genome assembly GCA_037974485.1 of Hemigrammopetersius urotaenia. Taxonomy (NCBI): domain Eukaryota; kingdom Metazoa; phylum Chordata; class Actinopteri; order Characiformes; family Alestidae; genus Hemigrammopetersius; species Hemigrammopetersius urotaenia. Next base: position 3,173,670 of record JBBPDC010000019.1, read on the forward strand.
TGCTTTGTAAAAAGCCTTTGCTGCATTATTGGCCTGAATCTAAATATATAAGGAAAAAAGCCTGGTGCTTGATGAAAGGTCATAATTATAGCTGAGATGGAGTGGGAAAGGAAGGGTTTAAATGTAGGGAGCATCTTCATCATAATCATCTTTTTCTTCCTCTCCTCCTCCAGTCGTGAGTGTAAGAGTGTGTGTGGTGGGGTGGGTATATTGAGAGAGTATTATCTTTGAGCATAGTATAAACCTGAAGGTCCAGCCTATGATGCATGTAGCTGTCCTTTCAGCATTTCCCCTGCTGGCCTGTTTGTGGATCACAGGGGATCGCTGATAAAAAATAAACAGCTTGTGTTGGCTTGGGGGAGGGTAAAGGGGGCAGGGGTGAGGAGAGGTGGGGCAGTACGAGATGAGAAAGAGCAGTGGTGTCTGTGCGATGTTTAGCTCGCTCGCAGTTAGATAAGGAAATGTTTGATGAGGTAGGGAGGAATGAGAGCGATTTAGGTCATCTAATCTGATTCTCAGAGAATTGGCTGAGCCTCAGTGGGGAGCAGTAATTACATAGTGGGATTAGAGGGAGACCCCCCTACCCCCCACCTCTGCCCCAAATCCAAAACAGCCCCCCTTCACCAAACCCTGTGGGGCTTGTGTGTGTGTGTGTGTGTGTGTGTGTGTTAGCTTGTTATTTAGGGGACGCTCACTGTGTCTGTGTGCAGAGTGTAGCGTGTCACAGTGTACTGTGGGTAATGTCCGTGATTTGTATGTACCGCCACATCTAATGATATAAATAAGTAAATCCTTTGCTCTCTAAGAATGGTTGGGAGTACTCCATGTACTAACAGGGATTATTCTAAAAATACAGTGCCTGCTGCTTTAGTTTAGTTTTATTTAGCTGCCCAAGTGGAGGGCATTAATCAAGTACAAACTAATATCTAATTAGTCCTTAATTCATCTGGTTAGGGAGAATTAGGCACTAATAATGTTACTGAGTACATCCTATTTTTGTAGCCTTTCCAAGTACAGGCTTGTTTATCTGTTTGTGACCCTTATGGTCAGCCTTACGCCTGCTATGATTACATTAAGAGCTACAGGATGTAATCCTTTAAGGAAAGCACACGATATCCAGTGTACTCGTTTTATAAACCTCCTGGGTTGTATTTAATGTTTCATATACAGCTACAAGTTTAATAGTGTGTGGTTTTTTAAAATTTATTTTACAATGAGAGAGCTGAGCTGAGGCCCGTCAGACAGGAAACCAGAGCCTGAAGCAGATGCATGAGATTTGCACTGAAAGGCTTCTGTTTTAGCTTGATCATCAGATAAGTATCCTCCTGGGGCTGCATGAGAAAGCTTGTTCCCTGCCCTTCCTCACTCTTGCCTCTTGCTTCTGCCAAAAACACAGCCATCAAAGTGTCTTTTTGCATAATTCCCAACTGCCATTACAGCACAGGCTAATAGCGAGTTAACTCCCCTCTAGGGTCTCTGGTTACTGATGGATCTGAACAGTAGATATTGGAAATATTGCACTGTCCCTGTGTGTTTGATTTCTGTTTGACCAAGTGTATGCATCATACAGTAGTGCATGATGCACATTTATAAACGATAGTACTGTTTTACTTCTTACTTAACATACTAGCTCAGAACTTTTAGCGTTTAGTTACTGATTTTGAAGTCCAGGATCTAGTATGCTTTTCTGTGACATCACAGGTTTTACATGCATGTCCCAGTATTAGAGTTAATATAGTCCCTTTATGACAGGCCCATTCAGGTGAGTAACATTTGCTCACCAGAGATAACGTAGTACATAGGGAACTAGGCCTTTATTCGAGATGCAGTTTGTGATTTGTCGTTTGAGCCTACTAGCATATCGTTCCCTCTAGTGAGCAGAACTATAATAGTAAGCCATTTACAGCAGTGTAAATTCATATGCACCTTTTGTTTCTTTTTCAATCACGGCGAAAGAAGAAGAGGCACAATTCCACGCGTGGCTGCCATTTGAAAAGCGCAATCGGCTAATCCACTACTCGCCCTCGGACTGTGCATGAATCAGCGCCACCAAGCAGAAAGCGCCGCAAGGATTTTTCCTTAACGATCGCAGGGGAACCGCTTTAAACGCTTATGCTCGAGCAGTCGATAGTGCTCAGCCCATTCAATTATGCAGCCGGCCTTCCCTCATTAACAGCAGCCCGACCTTGACATGGCTGCCCTATTTCTCTACTCCTGCCAGCCACTGCTCTCACCACTGACACCCCCACCCCACACCCCACCCTCTGTTTGCTTCTTTGCTGGCCTGGAAATCCATGAATATCGATCAGTTGTTTGCAGTGTAATTGAAAATGTCAGTTATGAGACCCGCACAGATAAAGATCTGCACCAACAGCGGAGGCTGACTGTTGTACTGCCTGCTGACTGGGGGTAGGGGTGGTGATGGGGATTTGGGTGGGGGGGGGCGTTAGAGGTGGTAGTGAAGGTGGATAAATAATGAATTTCATAGACTTGGTTGTAAGTCTGCAAATGGAGATGTCTGTCTTTTGGCCCTTTGCTCTGTTTCCATAATAATATAGAGGTCTATATGGAAAAATATTCATGGAAACTCTTGGGGCAACTTTTTTTTTTTTACTCTTCTCATTTTGTAACCTTTCTCTCATGCTGGAATGTTTGATGGATTGACAGCCCATCGCTCGATTAGAATTTGGAAGCAGTTTCCTAAAGGTCAAAGGTTACTTAGCATTCAGTTCACATGTGGCCATGGCTTGCGGCACAGAACACGTTAGGCCAATTTTATGCCATGTCTCGGGTCAAGAGAACCATTCATTACTTCAGAGGCATGTGTCCTGTCCTATATGTCCCCTCGAGCCAAACTTTATAGGCACAACCGCACATCTTCCAGGATCTGCTGCTAATGTTTTGGTGCCAGATACCACTGCACACTGGGTCAGAGGGGTTTGGCAGTACAAGAAAGACCTACATACTTTTAGACAGGTGGTTTTAATGTTATAGCAGTGTGCTGTTACAGTGTCAAGGCCTTGCAGGAGCTTGACTGTATTAATCTGCTCAACAGGGGTCCACTCTCTGGGTTAAAGAGGTCACCAGTATTTCTACACAAACAAAAAATCCCCCGGAGACCCTCCCTCATCTCACCCTCCAGAGTCTTCCCTATGCTCCCCTCCTCTTCACTCTCTGACTCGCCCAACCTCCCAGGATGCTGAGCGGCGGAGCTGCCCGCCTGCTGGTTCTCTAATCGATTGCTAATGGCTTCAGTTCCATCACTGCAGAGCGGCTTGGAACCCGGCCCTGGGACTGAACGGAGCGGAAAGACCATTTTCAGCTCCATGAGCCGTTATACTGCGTCGAGAAGCCCATTCGGCATGCTCCATAGCCCCACTGACGGCTAGTGCACGGCTGCTAGATGGCTTTTTACACACTTCTCTCTCACTCTTCTTCTCTCTCTTTTTCTCTTTCTCTCTCTCTTTCTCTCTCTCTCTCCTCTTTCTCTCTCTCTCTCTCTCTTTCTCTTGCTATCTATCTCTTTCTATCTGCCCCCCCATATGCCTCTTTGCCACTTATAAGACATTCACGCCAACATTCAAAATGCAGAAGGCTGCGCTCTACTACCTCTTTTTACCATCGTATCTATTAAGATCAGCGGTACATTTTCACTATGCTTGTTTGCTTGTGCTTTTAATTAAAATTGATGTCTCCAAGTATTACAAAAGCTGTAATCACATTTCTTTAACCTTATAAAAGAAGCAACGCCTGCTCTAATTACTGCTGTATAATCGATCTAATGCAGACTGCTTATTTTGTTATAGCACACTCAATGTGTTAATGTGAGTGGAAGGAATCCAGTCAGTGTACTGGTACTGTTTACTTCAGTGTTGGCTTCGCGCCAGGTCAGGCTGGCCGTTAAGGCTGTGTGGGGTGTTATTCAGTTGTGTGTGTGTGTGTGTGTGTTGTAACCCAGGCCTGTGCTAATCTGGGATTTCTGCAATCCAAGCTGAGACATCCTGTTAATGAGCACCTATGGATTACAGCCACAAGCTTCCCTCGAGGCCACCTACAGGCCTCTAACAACAACAACACCTGCTCCTACTGTGTGTGTGTGTGTGTGTGTGTGTGTGTGTGTGTGTGTGTGTGTGTGTGTGTGTGTGTGTGTGTGTGTG
>JBBPDC010000019.1:3180644-3202070 GCA_037974485.1 Hemigrammopetersius urotaenia
ATAATAATAATAATAATAATAATAATAATAATAATAATAATTATTATTATTATTATTATTATTATTATTATTATTATATAATCATTTATATTATTTTTTTATTTACTTGTACACTTGTTTCTGGATCTTAAAATGATGATGTGATGAATATCCAGGGACTAGATCAATTGGGGCATATTTGAATTGTAGAAAAATATATTTCAGAATTGCCTGGCTTAGTGCAATGTTTGAGAATTAATTTAAATCTATTACACAACATGCACACAGCATAGCACAGACTTGGATATCAAATTTCATAAGGTGTTGAGAATGGTTGCGTGTACCGCATTACATAAATATTGACCAATGTTAAGTCTGCCAAATTCCCAATTAACTTTAATTGCCTTCTCTGAATTATTGAGTCATCTGTAACACCTCTCATTTAGACTAGATTAGGAGGCAACATGCAACATTTCAGCTTAATTGGTCAAGTAGTGTCTGAGAAACTGTGATTTGCATTTTATAGACTAACTGGCACCAAACATGGGGGACTACCTTACAATCACATGGTATATAATCAGGTTATTTTACTGATAACTGGTGAAAGTAACCATGAGCTGCAGGAATTTGTGATCTCCAGACTCTTGTTTATGTTGGTTTCACAACCATGGTAAACTCTGAAAACTGACTTTGGAAACTTCTGACATGATCAATTTGGAAAACAATATGGATACCTGCTTTTTGTTGTCTTTATATGGAATAAGTGTTTTTGTTCTGGACAGCTTGAAAAGACTAGTTAGCTAAAATCAAACATACCATATACAACAGACAGAGGGTGGCATGACAGTAGCTGTTATTGCTGTATTTGCTGAAATTTCTCAGCAAAAAGTCAAACCCAACGCTGTTCAAATACTTTTTCAGAGTTGAAACTTGTAACACTGCTATTTGTTATGAAGTCAGCTTTAGAGTGATTGTGCTATTTGCCCCACACTGTCAAATAGAGCTATCGCAAGTTTAGCTACTGAGGTTAATTGTTCAAGCAAGGAGAATTAATAATGAGCAGCATTAGTGCATTAATTCCCATTTATTCATTGGCCTTTATATCCTAGCTCAACATCTGGTAGTGCATTAGCCTTTCAATTTTTGTATGAACTGGACAGAACATTAACATGTTTCAGCTCTCAGGTCAATGATGCTCCTAGCCAAAAGGATTTAGCTGTATGTAGAGGACATTTTTGGTCATTATTAATATGTATCATTACATCATATATAGTATTAATATGAATATTTGGACACAAAAAACACGTGAATTAGGTTGAAGGACTAGTTTAAAAATACAGGTTTTGCAGCTAAACAGTCAGGATCAGGTCTCAGGGGACTTAAGGCCAAAAGGCAAAATGCTGATCTGTACCTTGAGGCTGACTGCTGCCCAGTTGTTGTAATTGGTAGCGAACACGTAAGTGGACATGTAATTTATAAATAGTGTAAGTTATAATTATATATTAGATTAGCTCAAAGGAGCAGCACACACATTTTCAAACAGACAATTTCAAGTGGATGCTTAGAAACAGATTCTTGTCAAAAATTCATTTTATATGCCAAATTGAGCCAGTGTTGGTGGGAGGACCATAATGGTACACATTGCAATTTATTTAGTTATGGACACAAATGCAAACCCCACCAGGCCTATGTGTATTGGTGGGCATACTGCACATTGTGTCTATATTTGATGTTTCCATTACCTATGATCTTTGCTCTTCATACCGTTTTAGTGGAGAATAAGATTTTTAATAAATCCCTTCAATAGGGTACATTTGGTGATTGAAAAATGTTTTGTTAACACTATACTTACAAACTGCCTTGTGTTTGACAAGTGGTGATCAAATTGAGTAAAACAGTAAAATATCACTTGGGTTCTAGGTTATAGTATCTATCTACCTGTTGTTATTGAATACATTTACAACCATTATTAATATGATCAGTGATTCCAAACATTTGGCTGTTTTCCTTCAACATAGATCTGCAAATGTAATTTGTAGTAATTTGTGACCCTGTAGGCACAACTAGAAAAGACATTAAACCTGAAAGAAACTGCTGCAGATCAATTTTTCATGTTATATGAACAACTCTAGAGGGAAGAACATCTGAAAGTGTACATCAATACTTCACCTTTAGTTGGGAGAGAAGCATCGTCCTCAACCGGTATGGAACGCATGGGCCTTTAGACTCACTGCATGATCTGCAGCCGGCTTGGGAGTGGGTGTGTGTGTGCGCATGCACACGCTTGTTGAAATGCAAAGCTAAGCAGTCAACACTGCTCTACATTTCTGAAACATTCCCAACAGACTTGGTGCTCTTTGAAGCGTTTCTGGGCCAGGGATACAGCCTTGTTTGTTCAGTGCATCTAAAAAAAAAAAAGAGAGAGAGAGAAAAGAAAAACGCAGGCTATTTTTTGTTCCCTCAGTACAGTGGAGTGTAACGCTCTTTGACGTCTCAACAGAAGGCCTTGTACTACAGCACTTACTGCCAGATGCCTCGATAGAAACACCCTTGTCAAACAGGAAGAGGAATAAATGCTGTATTGAACTAAAGCTTAGTAGGGGGGCTCGCCCAAGCGAACTGTCTGTCAGCTGCTGCTCCGTGTTTCTCTGTGCATTCCTTCAAAGTGTGTGTGTGTGTGTATCTCTGAGCTTTTTAAACTGACAAAGAAGGGATAATTAGGCAGCCTGTCCAGATCCTCTAATTCTGCATCAAACTGTACACAGAATTACAGTTCTAATGATACGAAACAAAATGCAAAGTTACAAACAAAGTAGTGCTTCATGCCAGCATTTGAAAAACAGATGTTTGTGTTTGTTTTTGGGGCACATCCCCCCTCCCGTGCTCCAAGTCGAGTACGAGCGGATTTACATTCGGGTTCCTTAATCTGTGTAAGCGAACCTGTTTCAGGATGTAATTCACATGGTATGTCTTTTGATTCGGATTAGTCTGGGCAATCCTCTTAGCCGCCGGCTCAGTATAACTTATCACTGACAAGGCCGTCTCGTGGAACACAGCAAATCCACATATCCCCCCCGCCCAGACTTCCAGCATCTAATTCTAATCGGCCTAAATCTGATCGCAGACTTTAACTTCCCAAATACCTCTTGAAAATCACGGATCACAAGCGCAAGTTCATGTAGGGGCTTCATTTTCACATGAAAGTCCTGGCCATAGTGTTCTCTTTTGTCTAAGGCGGCAGGGTTAAGTTAAGAGACGGGGTCAAACGCTTCGTGATTTAAACTCAGAAAGTCTCCCCTCATCTCGTCCTGAGTAGGAAAGGTCAGTGTGCAAATGAAATGTTTGTGTGGGGTTTGCCAAGACTCATGCTGCGTCTGAAACAAACTCAGATGATTTAGATTTAACGCACTTGAGGGCTGATGTAATCAGTGGCCATTAAGCATCTGTTGATTTAGTCCTCCATTCAGTTTGTCAGGGTAGCAAACTCCCGCAGTCGCTCTTTCAAGGGCACAAGCCCACGCATGGCCCTGCTTACGCTTCCATATGCTGCTTTTAGTTTGGTTGGGAATACATCTTGTTGGGGGTAGATTTAGAATCAGGCCAGAGCTTAGAAAAACTGAGCTGGTAGCTAACATTCTCTGGCACCAGCTTTTACTCCCCCTTTTTTACCCTCTCCCTGTGCTTTGACTTAGAAATACCATGAAATATTTAAATCCTTGAGTCATATTCTTTATCCTTTAAGGTTCTTTATAATTCAATAAACAGGATTAAAAAGCAGAGCAGGCATGCTCCACTTTTCTGTGTCAGCCGGCAGGCCACAAACAGGCTCTTATTAAACGCTGTAAGATTACGCCTTAATCTCGCTGAACACATGTTGGGAGGAATAAAAGCAATTTTATTTCAGAAGCAGGAGGCCGGAGCTCGCACCATAATCTCATCTTCGCCTTCGCTGTCTAAATGAAAAGACGCTGTATGTGTCAAAGCCGGTGTGAGGGTGTACGGAGGAGGCTGCGAGACAAAAGGCATGACATGTGAGGTGTCTCTCTCTCTATCTCTTTTTTCTCTCTCTATCACTGTGTCTCTCACCCCCCCCCCTCCCACACACACACACACACACACACACACACCTGTTTTTCGGTCTCCCCTGCCTCCCTCTCCTCCAGCCCTTCCCCTTGCATGAAGCTGCTTACTTTAATTTGCTTCCCAATCATGCGGGATTTGGTGGCGTGGTCCTATGCCGGTGCGAGCCTGGTGTGAAGATGACGATAAGCCAAAGCCCTAAATCCCAGCCTCAGCTGTCTTATCGGGAGCTGCTGGGGCGAGTGGCATGCTTTAATGGAGGCAGCTCTCCGGCTCAGCTTTAACTCCAATCGCATTAAGATTTGCCTTCGCCACCGCGCCTGATTTCTTCTCCTTTTTTCCCTTCCCTTCTTCGACATGTTCTCCTTTCTCTCTTTTTTTTCTTCGCCTCTTTTTTGGTCGTGATGGAGTGTGTTATGAATTGAACTTGCTGCATGGATGTAAGGAAATCCAGCTTGTAAGCTCCCGCGGTTAATTTTCCGTGTGGCCATTTGTCTCCTTGACGTTTCCGTGGCCGCTGCTCTCTGAGAATATAGCACCCATTTCATCGCAAATGACTTTGCTTGCTTTTTGTGCTGATACCGTTCCTTTAATGGACCGAAGGGGAACCCAGAACACCCATTACAACAAGATTGTTAACAATGACTTTCAAAAATATATATATGTTGGATCTGTTCCTGCACTTGTAATGTAGTCAAACGTAGTTTTGCACCAGGGCTGACCGGAAGCATAAACTTTCTCTTTTTACATGGTTACATATGGTTATGATTGTAATTACGTAGAATTATGTCAAGCCCTCAGAGTTTTTTGGGCACTAGACCTCACTATGGGCATCTTGTACACCTCCATTGCGTCTAAACCTAGGGCAGCAGCCTTTACACAAGATACCTTGAACTGGAATGGGCGAAACCATCCCAAGACCAGCACAGCATTTTCCAATAAAGCAAATGGTGAATTAGCCTGTGAACACCGCTCTGAACCGAACCATCTTTCCCTTTATTTTGGTCCATGACTACACTCTGGTATTATTATGGATGTACACAGGTGGGACAGTGTGGAAATAAAAAAATAAGCTATAACAACGAGTGGCGCTCTGATGTGATTTATTAGCGGCGCTCTGATGTTGTTAGAATTATTAGAGGCAAGTAGATTTGTTGGAAGAAAACATTTTTTGTGAATATGTTTACATTAGACATAGACAACTATACATTTTAGGGAGCACAAATATGGCAACCAAACACTCTAGAATGACATCAGCAGCTGTCTCTGTCTCAAAAATGTATATCACTGTATATATGTTCCAGCTGTTTGCACCAAGTAAGAATTGTTTCTACTTGTAGGCTAGGGGTCTCTAAGAACAACAGACTGGCAGATTGTAATGATGCCTAAATCTGTGGAAGCTCAAAGGATTAAGGATGGTTTGTTTCAGGCTATCACATATTATTACAGAAGCAATATTATTCTTTAAAACCCTCTTTTGTTCAGTAAAAGGTATTACCCAATACATGGGCTGTGTCTAAGGTCTAAACATTCTTGAAAAGGTTTAACAGTCTCATCCTAGTAGAATGGAGAAGTTAATTAGCAGAACTAGTGTGATGCTAACCTTCATCTGATAAAGCAAAATTGAGGCGCCAAAAGCTTAGCACTTAGCACAGCTCCAGCACCCTGAGCTTGGCTATAATAAGGTCCCCTAGTCCAGTCACATGCATACCCAAGTGGCATTACACTGGCTGCAGTGCCCCTGGCAGGGCTGGAGATGGCCTGGCAGAGTGGCAGTGCGACTCTCCAAAGGCTGCTGTTATCTCCCGTCACACACTCCCCTCAGCGACCGCGTGTGTGTTGACTCAGGTGCCACCACACTGCACCTCTCCGATCCAAACTCCTGGGCCGACTCCGAACTCTCTGCTGCCTCTCAGGCAAATGCCAAAACAAATCTTGTCATAATTAGTGGTAATCCAGCTCATTACCGGCTGCTTAATTATCCTATTAATAGCACTTCCTGGGAGAGCTTGTTTGCCACGCAGGCAAATGTTTGTTCCCAAATTAGCCGACAAGAAGACAGCTCCATTGTTCAAACACAGGGCTTTGACAATGCAGAGCGGGCGGGATTAGTGGCAGACAGACACAGAGAGAAACAGAGGAGTGCTCTTCTCTGCACCCTCACACAGACACTGAGATGGAGCAAGAGACAAGAAGAGACTAGCCCACACCGCTGCCCATCCCAAACACTATCTGTAATACACACCTGTTAACACTGTGTGACTGATAACTGTGGCCTTTTGTGGTTCTTTAGGTTGTGGCTCTTTGTTAAGGCTGCAGTCCATTTATTTTATATGTCAAAATGTATTTATTTTAAGTTTATTTATTTATTTATATTAAGACCTATTATACATGGACTAATGTAAATTTCTAGATATTTGCGAATGCAGACCATTGCAGTTGACGGTGTTAACTTACATAAATGAAAATCATCAGTTAACTACAAGTTGAATTTTGGACCCTGTGAAATTTCTCACAAATTTTATGAGGTTAACCATGCATCAGTTAATATTATAAAGTGCGTTGATAGTGTAATTTCTCCAAACCACTGGTGTGTGAATATAGTTCCCTGTGCCCCTAATATTTGCTGCTGCCTTCCAGACCTCAGTGAAAGAGTGTGCATGAGTGAGCGTATGTGGGGGCAGTCTTAAGAGCCTCCTGCAAACTGCTTTTTGTAAACTACACACACATCAGACCATGCACATGCTCCACCAGTCCCATGTTTAATAAATGATTCTCTCTTCACACACCCTGCTCTCCCAAACACACACACACTCACACATGCACACCGCCTGTCACACTATGAATAAGCAGTGCTTGGCCCATGGAGCCCACAGTACTGTCAGCCTATTGATGTACAACACTTTGGCCTTTGTTCCCCGTACACAAACACAGTTTCCACATTAATATTTCACAGGAAATGTACTCAGTGCTCCTGATTTAAAGCCTTTTCTAGTTAACACTGCTTTTTTATTTTGACTTAACTGGCCCTAAGGTAGATTTGTCAGTAATATCATGCTAACATTAAGGATAAATAATAACGCTGAATCTAACTGCTTACTCCGGCCCAGAAAAGTAATGTTTTCCCTGTCATGGTGAAGTAATTAAGATATAGGTGTTGCAGGCCCACATGAAGCTAAACAAACCTCTGAGTTAATTTGTTCTTGAGAATTAGACAGGCTGGTGTGTCATGCATTCCACACATATGCAAAACGGGCTACTCATCTAGCACTACTTTGCGAGCCCATAACTTTTTATGGGGGTGTGCTGTGGATTTTTATGTAGGCTCTTTTTTCTCCCATGGCCACACGTCCCTGTCTGTGCTGGAATGAAAGTAAACGGAGTATGGTCTGATATCACTTGTAAAGGAGGAAAAAGAAGGGGCTGGGGCGGTGGGGGTTGGGGGGTATTGTAGAGGCCAATAAAAGGCGAGGGATCAATAGATTCTCCCTGCAAGAGTGAAACATGACAGACGCAACTAAAGCCTTTTATGAGAGAAACAATGAATAATTCATGGCTGACTCTCTTTTGCCTTGCTTTGTTGTGTCTCATACAGATGGGATTACAGAAGGCTAGATCTTGGAAACATATGAAAGATTAATACGTGAACTGGGACACGGCTTGCTTACAAAAGGACTAAATAATGATGCTTTCACAGTGAGTGGCAGAGCTCCAGAGATGGCAGCGATGAGATGTGAGGCGGGTGTGCAGTGTGACTGCAGAATGAGAGAGAGAGAGAGACAGAGCATGTCCTGTCTGGCAGTGACACTGAAGTTGCTGATGAGGGAGAATCTACTTAACCAAGGTCTGGGTCTTAACCCCTTAAACCCCTTAGTCTTATTATTCAGTCATTAATCCAAAAGTGTACTATACAGAATCCATTATAAAACTTCTGTGTAGGATATGTAGTTAAAAGTGAGGAATTCTGTTAAGATTAGACGCTTCAACCCCTCTTGCACACATTTAACTAGTTATTTAACCTCTTTTCACAGTAGTCACAATATACAATTTGGCCATTTTCAGGAGGTAAAATTTGAATAATTAAACATATTTTCATTTCATTTTAATTATAAACTCAATTAAAATACTAGATTATATTATTCCAATAGAACATCTAAAAAATCCATTTCCATTCCACCGTTAGAATGCCCCCAGGGAAGCCTGCACATGGGAAATGGTAATTCAAAGGGAAGGAGGTAAGTGTGAATGTGAGACAGAGGCAAAATGCAGCTACAGGTGACACAGTAATCAGTCAGCAAAAACCTAGTTCAGTATCAGGGAAATTACCAGGACAGTTCATCTGGAGAAATACAGCAATGTCTAGTTTCCAGCCAGTAAAATCTTTGTCACTGATTAGTGTAACTATTAGATTTTTTATGAGAAGTTTTAGCAATGATTTCTCTATGAAAACTCCACTGGCGTGTGTTTTGTAGCAAACTCTAAAGAGACCCAGCAACAGTCTGCCCTGCTTATGTGAATGGCCACTGTGCAAAAAGTGACACAGCATGGCCAACGAAGTAAAACATCTGTATTATTGTTTGTGTCTGTATAATTTCAGTTTGTATGAGTGCAAAACTTCACAGGAGCGTCATTTTGAGCCTGACTAAGAAACATCACCAGGATTTTCAAGGCATATGTGAACATGTGCATTTCCAAGCATATATGAACATGTGCATTTCCTGGCTTGCATAAAATGTTAAGGGCCGTAACTGTGAATGAACGAATATTCCAAACATTGCACAAGCATTCTGATAATGCCCTGGATCCTATGCGAGAAAAAGACCATAGAGTCTAATGTTAACACTAGACTTCTGCACTGGTCTAATGGTAATACTATTGGTAGTCTGACACTGATGCTAATATGAGTGGTGTTCTTGTCAGTGACTCAATCATTTGAGTGTATTTTTGGTGACTGTGTGTGCAGTGGGGCAGAGACACCAGGGCCACCAGGGCCGAGGTGCAATTGGAGTGACTTGGGAGGTAAGCTGAGAAGCAGTGAGGTCATGGGAGGACTGCTGCTCTTATCTCTTCAAGCTTGTCCACACAGCACACCCCTGGGTCAGCCTTTTCCACCCAGGACTGGAAACTGTAGAGCATCAGCACTTCTGTCCCAACTGTTAACAGAAAACCCGCCCAAAGAGGCCCTGTTTAATACATATACTGCATAATGGTTACATAAATTCATCCAAGGTGATCCATAATCTAGTCCGTAATCCAAGATATGTTGGGTGACAGTTTTGCACCGGTGCACTAGTTTGTCACAAGGCTAATATAGCTCTCAACTAACAAAGGTTTTTCTGCCACCAACTAATCTCAAACAGGTTTATGTTTTCTGACACTGAATGACTCAGCACCACAGTGACAATGTGACTGGCAGGAACATAGCATTAGAAACTGTCTACTATTCAAGCAAATTGTTGATCCTGAGATCCAGGATCAAACACTAGTCTGTGCAGAGCCAATGACTCCGCTCAAAAACATTCTCTCTCTCACTCTGCATATATATCAGTGTGTGTCTGTGTGTAAAAATAGTTGCAGTTTATGTAAACATGTAAATAGAAATTAGTCTTTTTATTCCATTTGCTGAAAGGAAGGGTAGTTAGATTTCCATTTAATTGCACTGCAAAACAAAGTCATATTATTTAAATTATATTTTATCACTTCTTATAGTGTAGTGTAGTATAGTATAGTGTATAGTGTCTGATATGTCACATAGTTCTCTGTACTGGCATCCTAGAAGCCTGAGAGTCCACTGGCAATTACTGGAGTATAATTTTTGTTATATTATAGGTTTGTAGATCTAGTGAAGAATACTAGTGTAGAATACTGAAGAAGGCAACTTCAAACAACTGTCTTGGCTGATCAACTACATTTGGGGAAAGTGAACAACTGCATAAATTACTTTTTTGGCAAGTGATTCCATCAAGAACAGTAAGAAAATGTGCAGTTAAAAATGTGTAAATCCGTATTGGAAAGACCTCGGTTCATCCTCCATCGTCAGTTAGGCTGTTGATTGACTGATATCCTGCGGACCTCATTAAGGAGCACTGCTGGAGCATAATTGCTGTGTCCCCAGATCCAAGGTTAACGAATCATTCCTCTGTCCTTGTCTATCATCCGACTGGCACATTAATTGACCTGAATGCACCAGCACAGGCGTGTGTGCCACAGAGACACGCTGATGATGCTCCGAGCAAGCAGGAAAACCATCCGTGAACCTGGATCAACACCCTCGTTAAGGCATCCCGCCGTAAATGAAAATGGATTGATTTATTTTAATTGACTGAATAAAGCACAACACGTTCTGTAATCTTCGCCGAGATGTTTTGGAAGAGGATGAAACATTTGTCAGTCTTTATCTATTTTCAATTAGGCGGCTATAATGATTAATTGAGTGCTCAGAGTTATAGATGAGTTAATTAGCACAGAAAGCTCGTCTCATTAGAGCCGAGTGGCGTAGGTATCGCATGCTGCTCTCTCTCTCTCTCTCTCTCTCTCTCTCTCTCTCTCTCTCTCTCTCTCTCTCTCTCTTCCTCTCCTCTCTCCTCTTCTCATCCTCTCTCCTCCTCTCTCTTCATCCCTCCCTATCCCTCTTTCTCCCCTCTTTTGCTCTCTCAATTATTTTCCTATTCTCCCTCTTTTCCTGTCTTCCCTCTTCTCTCTTCCTTAATATTTCTGTATCTCCTCTCTCCCTCCTCTATCACTCTTCCTTTTTTCTCTTTCTTTCTTTCTTTCTTTCTTTCTTTCTTTCTTTCATTCTTTCTGCCACTCTTTCTGTTTGTCTTTTAACCTCAAACTAAATTTTTTATCGTCCCCGTCCCTCCCTCACTCCCTCCCTCCCTCCCTCCTTCCCTCTTTTCCTTTTTCATCCTCTGTCTGAGGCTGTACGTGTCTGTCTGCTTTTGACCCCTCCACCTACAGGACATTTTTTAATATGAGCCGGATTGAGCCTTTTCTTTTACATTGATCGAGCTTCACTCTTATTATTCTTGTCCTTCAGGCTCAGTATTCAGAACCTGTTCAGTCTGAAACTAATGTATTGTGTTGTTATATAGTTATGAAGATAAGGACCCAGATTGCCCACCTGCAGAACCTCAGAGTTTTGAATTTGGCAACAATGTCTCCGGCACCCTGCTGTCTGGTGGGCCAAAGCACAAATCACAGAGACTCTGACGCTTGTCAGGAATGCCCTTCTATCTTACCACTCCAAGTTGCCATTTAACACACTCCATTATTAGCGGCTGGCTGGGTGCCATTAGCTGTTGTGTTCCTGCCTGTCCCCAGCCCCTTCTCTCTTAAACAGCCTTTCACACACCGCTGCGCCGATATCAGAAAGCACGCCCGTCGTTTCGCTTCCAACTGTAATTAAGCTTGATTAAAACAACTGCCGCAGTCGCCTGTCTTTGTCTTACTTTACCCTTGTCTGTCAGGGCCCACCTTTGTGTGCGAGGCCCGACATCGAGCGTGCGGACCGCTCCTCAGTGCCTCACTGAGTGTTAATTAAGCACAGAAGAGCTTAATAATTGAGATAACATGGCAATCGGGCGGTGGATTCCTTTTTATTTTTTAATTACCGCGCCCTCTGGGCTTTACTCCATCTTGATGAAATATGGACAATTTGACAAATCAGTCCCTCCCCAGCAGCCTTAATGCCTGCTGCATATTCATAGCTTTTTAGAAGTCTAATCAAAGTCGCTGTTGGACCTCCCACGTGCATAGAGAGAGTGAGAGCAAGAGTGTGAGTGTGTTTGTGCGTGTGTGTGTGTACGTGTGTGTGTGTGTGCGTGTGTGTACGTCTCTCGCCTATGAATGATTCATGCTGTTTAGCTCACAGTTGTTTGGGTGCATCTGGCTCGGGGAGGTGCGAGGCTGGCCAAATGGAGGGGCCACATGGCAGCTCCAGATGTTCAGCTTTTGTATATGCACAGCTCATCAAAAACAACAACCCATGCCACCCCTGGGCCCCCGCCATCTGGGGCAGAGCCTGCAGCTTCCTACCAGCCTCCCGGTGTATTATGGGTGGATACGGGGCAGGCGGTGGGTGAAAAGACTCTGTCAGACCAATCTCAGACTCGACTTTCTCATCTCGGTGGAAATCTCGGGTCACGGCTGATTGGTATCCATAGATACGCATATCCACGTACAATCCCAATGCACTCAGGGAGGATATTTCATGGCCTGCCTCTCTTATCTTCCCTTTGATACATTTTTTATCCACCCCGATTGAAGATTCAGCTCTTTCATTTCCTGTGATATGTGTCCTGGCTTTTTCCCCTCACCGTACTGAGGAGCAGATAAAGCACCTAATAATCAATTCAAAACCGTGCGGCACTCTTCGGCAGCCCCTATTTCTTCCTAAAACCCTGATTAGGAATTCATTAAACAGTACATTGGCAGCTGCCGGGAGGGCGATACTGGAAATCTCCATAAATTGTAAATTGTTTATGCGTTGATCTTGGTTTCGTTGTCAGTTTGTGGCGACTTGTACAGCTTGTGCGATAACGTAAAGAATGAATAGGATCCAGTAGTCTTTGTGGTCTGTATGAAATCATTGGATATACAGGTGTACACAAACGGTTGGTCAAATGACATGTTTTGTGGATTTCCTGAGTGAAAAAAGTACCTTATAATGCACAATTACTGTCTATTTGCTGAAGTTAACATATAGGGAAAAAATATAAAAGGTGACCAGTGCAAAAGGTAGGGAATTTTTCATTTATTAATTTCAGTAAATACATACATAAGGAAACTGCTTCATTTCTGTTTATTCCCTGAAGATCTGTTCGTATTTTCATAGCACAATATCTGATCCTCAGTTGTTTGAAAGCTAGTTGAAAATTAAATCACTTTTTAAAGAGCAGGACTGCTGGTCTTTGCTCTGATGGATTCTAACCCAAGATTTTTTTAACAGAATTCTTGAGCGATGGAAAACACTGCGGACATCGAAATGTGTCATTTGTTCAGCACGATTGGCATCGAATAGACTGAGAAGAAACCCAGTGTGGATGGAGTGTGTCCCCTGCGCCGCAGTGCCTACAGGGTACAGTTCGAAACTGAGAAACAAGTTGTGAAATCTGAGGGAACAATGTCTGGCATCACATCTTGCCCATAATGCTTGCGGTTCGCTTAAATCGTGTGAATCTAGAGTCGCTGTAATAGGCGCTGAAGTTTTCCAAACACATTTGGCTGAATGCTGTGGCTCTAGCCCCAGAGCTCCTAGAAGTCTTGAAGATAGGCCAAAGCATTGCAAGCTGTTCTGGCAGGAGACGGCATAATCCCTACCTCATCTTCTGATAAGAGAAGTTTCCCTGCGATTTTCAAAGTAAGTTATTAGGTTTTGATTTTCTGGGCATAAAAATATATATTGAAATGTTTGCTTCTTTTCTGGACATGGACCAGACACTGTGCAGCTACCGTGCCCACACAAGCCAATTGGCTTGGCAGCTTAATGACACCCGTTCATTATCCAATTACACATTAGGCAGGGCAAATTAGAAATCCTGGCCACAAGAGAATCAGCAAAAGTCACACATGAGAGGCATGCAAACTTCCTTCTATCGTGGTGGAAACGAGGTTTTGGGTTTAAATCATTAGCAGTTTTAAACACTAAAGCTTTATCTGTATTGCTTGCATTTGTAGAACCTGGAGAGACCCTAATTCTCTTTGTGTTTCTTACTTGTTTTCAGTGTGTAGTGGCTGTGCTTGAGTAAGTTCACTGAAACGCAGCTTCTTTTGAATGGTTCACTCAGGCATATTGATGGTACGTTATTATTTATGTACTATTACTATAATTTAACTATACTCCTACTATAATTACTATATTACTATTGTCTGTTACAATACAATACTATGTTAGTATATTTATAGTATCAAAGTGTTGTGTACTGTGGGCTGGGTGGCATTTGAAATAATGTTTCAAAATGCATTCATTTCACATCAAAGCAACCTTCAAATTTTCAGTAACAACTGTCACATTTCTGGAATGGCTAATACATAAGCTTTCAAAAGTGCCTCCATGACAACATGCAAAATGTATATTTACCAGACTCCTCCGAAAGTGAATGTCTGAAGTCCTAGCTGACTATGTTATGCTTTGTTTGTAATTATATGGCAAGGCCTGGCTCTGTTTTTGGCCTTGTATTATGTCAGGCTTCACAAGCATTAATCATAATACTCAGCAAATCAACACTTTGCATTCTCTTGCTGCAGTGTGTTTCTGTACGTTATCTTTTGCACTGTATGTGCTGTGTGGCAGGGCTTTCACCCATGTATTACTGTAATGACAGCTTTCATGTAGGCCTGCTATCGGCCTGCTTTCCTTTAGGGCTTACCATCAGCCGGCAAAAAGAAGGATTACAGCCGAGGTCTTTGAATGAGTCATCACTTTAAACTACAGATGGAGTTTATGGTTCAAAAAGACATTATGAATATTAAAGTGAGATTTTTTTTTAATGATTGGATTTTTTTTTTTTTTTGTTCTAGCTCACGGCACCGAAAAAGAGCACAGGCAAACTCAAAGGATTAGATAAACACAAAGCTTCAAGGCCTTTGCCTGGGAGAAAACTGTACTTATTAAATTGCCTCTTTGTAATTTCTTTTTAAATAATGTATTATTGTTGAGACTAACAGCTCATCGTAGAAACAAGCTCAAAGCTCAGGGGAGTCCCGCCGCGGAGACGGGCTCCTGCTTTGATTGGTGAGGGGCAGCACACATGCTGTTGCTCTTCACTTAGGAAAAGGAAAAATAGGAGCAGTGTGTGTGTGTATGTGTGTGTGTGTGTGTGTGTGTGTGTTTGTGTGCGCATGTATTCCTCCACACATTTGTGCTGAAAAGGCTGGAGTGTTGAATTTTACATTATCCCAATGCTTTTGATGATAATCCACTGCTTGTTTTGTGAATAATTCACTTTGTATTAAGTGGCAGAGTTTTAAAATTCAAATGCACATGCAAACTTACACACTGAGTCTTTCCAAAAGCACTAAATGGATGTCAAGACCATGACCTTGTGTACGAGACAGCATAATGTAAAAATAGATCTGAAATGCTTAAATGTATAGGAGCGTCTATGGCCAAAAAACACACATACATGCACACAATGAGATATCACTAACGAATCCTATCAGGTCATTTACGTCACCATATAGTTCTCTCAGTGTATCTTTGGTGTTGTCATTACTTCTAAAATACTGAACCGCATGCGTCATTGCAGTAGTGATTTGTATCAGTCACACTCGTTATAATTTGGATCTACAGTTTTGTCTGTCTCAGCGAAGTGAATGAATGGACTTCCGCACACCTATAATCTCAGTCAACATTTATACTGACAAAGAACATTTCCAGCAGTATTTCCATAACATGATCTGTCCACATGCTGCTGTTGAATCTGGCCTGGTTTGGCTTTGTCAGTGTTGAGAACAGCAGTTGGAGCTCATAGACACTTTCTGCTTTAATCATGTTTCTCAGTAAGCCTCACTGGCTGTAATTAATGTGCCTTGCCTGCTGAGTAAGACAGTAATAATAGTGACGAGCCATTATAGCAGCCCACCCTCATACTTCACATGTGTTTGGGAGCAAATTACTGACCAGGTCGATAAGCAGTGGGCACACAGGCAGATCGATATCTGCACTCCCAGGGAACAATCTTCAGCTTTAATGACAATACATTGATTTTTAAATAACTGCTCGTGTTTCAGAAACGCTAATCACTCCACTGTCTCTGGGGGATGCAGTCAGTCTCTCTCTCTCTCTCTCTCTCTCTCTCTCTCTCTCTCTCTCTCTCTCATGATGGATAGCCGTGATTTATGTTAGATTTTACCTCCAGCACGTAGTCCATTCACAAACTAAAGTAAGATTCACTCTTTTCAGAAAAGACTCTGAAAGGTCATTTTCATTTGAGTCTCTAAAACAGACACTTTCAAAACTAAGGTCTAAGATCCTAACTGGGCCAAGCTATTTTTTAAGAGTCGCTTGACAGACCTGCACTGCCTCAGGCACAAAGCATTGCTTATTCCCATGTCAAGCAATGTCCTAACAGCCTTCTCACCTTGGCATTGTGCTGGGGTCATCTGAGCCGGCAGGGCCAACTGGCAAGACAGGTAAAGACGGGTAAAGACGGGTTAAGACATAGTACTGCTGCTCTTCCCGTCTGACTGAGTGACTGCACAGCATCAATAAATAATCACAACAAGGGAGGAGGTTGGGATGCAGGGTTTTACTGGGCCAGGCAGAGGGGGTTAGATGGGCTTGATGTAGGACAGCATCGATTAGTTTACAATATCAATTAGCTGTCATCAATGTTGGAAAAAAATGGATGCGTCATTTACTTAAACACAAATGCACTGTAAAGCGCTCTTTAATTTTCATATGATATGTGGTTATTTTGACAGATTGATTCAGACTCAGACTCACTCACCAGCAAACAAACCCTGCTGTCAGAGAAAGAGGGAGACAGTGGCGTTAATTAGAGCAACAGATGCAGAAGCAGCAAGGGCGGGCACAATAGAGAGAGAGAGAGAGAGAGAGAGAGAGCGAGAGAGAGAGATTTGTAATGAAGCGGCAGACAGGTCACGCTGTTTGTAGCTCTCTGAAAATGATTTAGGATTCTTCCCAATTAGTCAGACTGTAAACTCCACATCCCCAAACCCCTATCCCCCTAACCCCCTTTCCCCTAACTCCCTACAACTAAATTTTAAGTTATAGGTCATCACAAAAACAGAGTCAACATATGGCTCCTTTAACAGTTTTGCACTGTTGTTTCACAACATGTTATGTTTTATCTGTGCATTTTTGCATTTAATTGATAGAATGGTACCATAAACCACTCTCGATAGATAAAATAGATACAGATTGCACAAACATGTAGCAAACCTCAGACACCAAACATGTCTTGGCTGATCAACCAGCTCTGTTTGACGTGAGGGGAAAATTGTGTATGTTAGATTTTTCACCAAACTATTTCTTTAATGTGTGTTATGCTGTTTGAGTCTGCGGCTGAGCCGGCTGAGAGAAGTTATGCAGGGCAGGAGCCAGGGGAGCGGACGGGCATTTAAAACCATGGTGTCTGGGCTGCAGACACATGAAAAGCCTTTCTGACAGGTATCAGCGAGGTTGTGGGCAGACGCTGACAAAGCCTAGCAAAGCCTGTGCTATTCCCTGCACTACGGATTCACTGACAAATTCACCCACCCGAGCCAGCTGCAAATCCTCCACTCCACCGCCTGGCTCAGAGAGGGGGAGCGAGGGAGAGAGGGGGAAAAGAGAGAAAGGTGGTGTCATTAAGTGTCTTATTACCACCGGTTGATGGTGGCATGTGTGTGCGGCCTAGGCCTTGTCATGACAGCCATCGTTAGAAGCTCTTGTCGCCAAAGGAATCACATTTTAATCCATGGCCACGTTATTGCCACAGTGATAGGAAGGTCAGCGCTCAGGCACGGTTAAAGCGGCAGGCTAAGCCCTCCAGAGAGCTTATGGTAATGCGCCCCCCTCCCTTTAGCACAAAATATTTCTCATATTTTATTTTAAACCTCTTCTTTTCTCTATCTACCGCCCACCCCCCACCCCCCACCCCCCACTCTCGTTTGATACAGGCTCTCTAATGAAGAGTCTAATGTGAGGCAGCTGCGGAGGGCCTCCACGGAGACCATGAATAATTCAAGCCTACTTGTTCTTTGGGTGGTTTTTTTCCTTCTTCTTCCCTCTTCCCTTCCCTGGTCTCTGGAGGTTTTTTCCCCCGGCCCGTATTGTCCATTATGACAGGCCATTATCCGGCCTTCAGGCCGCTGTCTCTCAGACGCTCCGTTTGTTAGCCACCCTCCCTATCGCCCCCTGTAACCTTCAACCAGCCGAGGAGAATGATCGAGGCGGTATTGTTATATAAACACTGGAGCCTGAGGCAAGGGAGCGAGAGAGAGAGAGAGGGAAAAGAGCTAACACACACACACACAGCCTTGTCACCCCACGTAGAACTGAAGCAGAAAGCGTATATCTCTCATTCTGTTCTATCAATAGGGGCCATTTAGCCTTTATTGACTGAGACGAGCTCAGGCTATGTCAAACACAGCCAAGGCTTCAGCTGCTGCCACTAATGCTGATGAACAGAGAATTCTTAGCAGAAAATAAAAGACCACTGCACTTTTTTAGGGACAATAAGACATATTTATTGCTGCAAATAAAGGATCAATTAGGTGACAAATAACCTAGAAAAGTATTGCTATCTGGACAGCAAGGCTGTTATTACTATATGGACAGCTGCTCATTTTTCTTCTGAACTATATAATTGCTATACTAATAAAAATATGACCAAATAAAGTCCTAAAGAGCCCTTATGAAATAAAACCAACTGCGGGGTCCTTTTCTAAAATCAATAATTCAGTGTTATGTTAACAGCATTAAATGATCAACACATTACTGACCAGTCCATACATGCCATAAATGTTAACTAAGCTATAAAACAGCTTCTTCTTTGTGATAAAATACCACCCATATGTCTGGCAGCCTGCAGTAGTTTAGCTCTGCCCATTTACACTGAAGTGTTGAAGCCAAGACTGTTTGAGGAACAAGTCACAGTACAGGGCAGCCAATCAGAACAGAGGTCATTAACATACATCAGCCTCAAAATAACTAAACCCTTTGATCCTAAGAGATAAAGATACATTGGAAAATTATCATATATAAATGAATGATGTTTGGTGCAAAAAAACAAACATCACAATATCAGAAAAATAATAAAATACAAGATATATGTAGGATAAGGGCCAGTTAGTCTAAAACATTGCAGGATAATGTGCACACTGCAATATAGGTTTTATGCTCAGAATCAGGATTAGATGTACAGTATGTTGCAAAGCAGAGCCCTCTAAACAATGTCCTTACATGCACTTTGAACATCTTGACTAATCACAGCTCCAGATGAGTGTTAATGTGAGTGTTCTGATGATGAAAAAAATATGGCCAAAAGTATGCAGGCCTATTTTTAAACGTTTGATTCATAAGTGTATTTTTAACATATTGACTATATAGTATATTGTAACTGCAATATTAATATTAGTTTGAAACACCCTGTCTTATGTCCGTGTATGTAGGTCTGTGTGATGGGCATAATGGTGTTGTTTCGCCAAGCTGAGCGAAGCTCTGTGTGTGTGATATCTCAGCCATCGCAGATCAATGCCTGTGGTGGTCCTTAAATCAATGAGCCTGGAGCATCTCAGGGAATCATCTTGTCTTTCTCTGGAGAGCCTGGCTAGAGGGGGAGGGGGATAGAGAGTGTCTGACCTTTGTAATTACCCTGTCCTGTAGTTCAAATTCAAACGTGTTCTGACTGAGATAATTGCTTATTTGAAGGCCCGGTTGAATCTCACGATAATCACCAGCAACCCCCTTAACTGCACCGGCATGTGTGTGTCTGTGTAGTCGTTATCCTGCTTTTCAGGATAAAACTTTATTAGAAAACCAGAGAAAAGCAATGTTAACCAACAATGGTAGGACAAATGAAATCATCTGGACATTCTAAAACCCTATAATGACACATTCCTGCTGGGACTGTTCTGCTCCAGGATGACAGAGCCTCCATCCACAGGGTTCAAGGGCTCCCTGAATGGTTTGCTGAGAATAAAAATTGTGTAAATCATATATAATGGCCTTCACAGTCACCATATGTCAACCCAGCTGAGCACCAAAGGGAGATTTTAGGCTGATAGGTTAAGTAGTACTCCTGTACACCTTCAATAAAACACCAACTGAGATATTATAGTTTGGGAGAAGGGTGTTCTGCCCCTTATATATATAATCACCAGTCATGAAAATGTGTTACTGTTTCTGTGGTGGTAGGTGATGGAGTGAACAGAGAGTGGTACGTGTGTGTGTGTGTGTGTGTGTGTGTGTGTGTGTGTGCGTGTGTGTGTGCGTGTGCGTGTGCGTGTGTGTGTGTGTGTCTGACTGACGACCCTGCCACAGGCCCACAGGGGCCAGCTAATCAGAGCTGTGATAACACAGGAGCAAAGAGAGCAAGAGACAGAAGGAGGGAGCAATGGAAGGAGGAGGGGAGAGGGAGGGATGGATATATGTATGTAGTTAATGAGGGGCCAAACATGGCTATGCTCCACAGAGAGAGAGGGTGGCACACTGGAGCAGCAGGCATGAGAGAGACACAGGCTAAAGCTGCTGCCATGGTGACACAAACACACATAGTCCCCACGCTACTCATTATATCACTAACAACCTGGGCACCTAATACCACACATACACACACACACACACACACCACCTTCCTGATTAATTTATGAAAACAGGGAGAGAGTTACTGAGTCTGCTGAGAACAGTGGCAGTAGGACACACACAAACACATTCAAACACTTTCTCTCTTTCTCTCTCCCTATCTGTCTCTCTCTCTCTCTCTCTCTCTCCTATTTCTCCGTCTCTGTTTCTCTCTCTCTCTCTCTCTCTCTCTCTCTCTCTCTCTCTCTCTCTCTCTCTCTCTCTCTCGCATTTCTTTGGCATAAACACAGACACAGAATTCTCCCCTTCATCTATCTGGCATCAAAACTCAGGGAGGGAGAAAAAAATAACCCATACAGATGTGTTCTGAAACATTAATGGCTACTGCAGCAGTTTTCCCTCCAGCACCGGGGAAGGTCAGCCAAAATCTGTGTGAGTGTGTGTGCGCAAGTGTGTGTTTGTGTATTAATGTGGCTGATTTTATTGTCATGTGGATTAGCAGGCATAAACATGCCACGTGGTTTGGTGCGTATGTGTGTGTGTTTATGTGATGTGTAAGTGTGTGTTGGGGTTTTGCCCACACGCGTGTCTTTATCGAGGCTGCACAGACACGGTGTGTGTGTGCGTTAGCTGCCGCGAGGAGGGGCCTGCTGGCACGGTCGACCAGGAAATGGCTCTGGATATGGATTGCTCCAATTGAATTAAAACCATTAGCTGCAGAATGATGGTGGAGGGGGGTTCCTGGAGAAAATGCAGGGAATTAATTTGATTGCAAGAGCATAGAGAAGCGGCTCTAATGGTGAGCGGGGCGGGGGCAGTGCAGACAAAAGGGGGAGATACTGAGTGAGTGATTTGGGTACAAGACGGAAATGGAGACAGGAGGAAAGCAAGAAAGAGGGACTGAGAGAAAAAAAAAAGGGGGGGGGATGGTGGAGTGGAAAGTGGCCAGATAGTTTCAAATTAACTGTCATCATGGCTAGCCCCATATATGATTACCTATGAGGGCCTGGAGTGCAAAGCTCATTTCCAAAGAGAGGCCAGCTCTGTGTGTGTGTGTGTGTGTGTGTGTGTGTGTGTGTGTGTGTGTGTGTGTGTGTGTGTGTGTGTGTGTGTGT
>JBBPDC010000019.1:3214639-3227745 GCA_037974485.1 Hemigrammopetersius urotaenia
ATATAAACCTCTGAGTGACTGGGTAGGGCTTAACCACTGTACATGGATTAGGTGTATATGTGATATAAATGTATTTGTTTTTGTGAGCACTAAAACTAAATGGACGTTTTTTGCTGTTTTGTTCTATATATAGGTGGTCTGGACTGGGAAGTGGACTGTTTTTACACCCCTTGTAAAAACTGATGGTAAAGGAATAATCAGTGTCATGTTGTTCTTGCTTTTCATAGCAAGTATCTATGCAGCCTGCAGGTGTGTGACAGCCTGAAGTCATGCAGTGCTACTCATCACCAGCAGCCAAACATGTGGAATTCTATCTCAGAGAGGAACTGTGATAAATCAGGAGCCTTTCATTTGCTCTGTAATTGCATCAGTAACACTCTGTGTATGTGTATAATTAGTGAATGGCATCTTAGTATGTGGTCTCATCCACCTTCACTCACAGCAATGTTCCGCTATAGAACCAAATGCACTCCAGCGAAACTTTCCAGTGCCGCACTGCAATTTATACCTCATCATAAACACTGTGGATGCATTATTCTATGGGTTTAATGCCACATGATCTGCGAGATGAGGAGGGAAAAAAAGAAACGGATCCAGCTGTAATGGGCCAGCTTGCGAATTGGCAGTCATCCACATGGTAAGTGTAAATATAAACAGCATTAAACTGAGGTTGCAAATATTGGGTCCCTTGATACTAATGATGCCGCTTAACAGAAAGAGAGAGCAGCTATAGCAGCAGCAGCAGCACCAGGGATTACTGAGAAGCCTCTTACTGGTGTGCTTGGTAAATGGCATGTATTGTAGCAGGGATTTGTTTTTTCGCACTGGAAGCTGTGCATGACCTACAGCCTGCAGTCCGCCCCTCTCCAGCTGCCTCTCATTCTGACAGATGCAAGCGGATTTTTTTGGCTGAAACCAGAGCCGAGGTCAGGAGCGTCCCAGAGCGCCGTTTTCCTGTCATTCACAGGCTAGAGTAACCCTTTGAGGCCGAGGAGGCCTCACACATACGCGAGAGCACACACACACACACACACACACAAAATTGTTTTTGTACTTTGTCAGGACATGGGGCATACAAATATCCTATATATATGTAAGAAAATCAGGGGCTAGTTGTCCTAAAAATGTACAAAAACACAGAAATATATACACACCATCAGCACCTCCCCTACCTCCAGAGCCTTTTATTTCAGCCCAGCATGCCCCCACCACCTTCACCCTGCTCTGGGCCCCCTCCAGCCCCAGGGCTCTGGCCCAGAGCCAGGCTGTAAGTGTGTTGATGTAAAATCATCATAGCGTGTCAGCGTGTGGGCTGCAGACCAGCCAGAAAGAGCAGAGCTTCCAAAATAGAGTCACAGTTCACTTTGCACTAATTAATGAGCCCAACTTTCCACCACCACACTAGTTTCCAAGCTGCAGCTATATTTGCATCTGCCATGAAGGCTAGAGGTCGGTATTTATGGCAGAAACATTAGCTGAGGTGTCATACAAGTGATCCCGACACTCAGTTACCAGAGCATTAAGAGAAGGTCAAAGGACTTTGAGCCCCACTTGATTTTGATCACCAAGCCAAGATCAATCATATGACTCTCCCACAATAATTGGCACATGTGTCTTATTAATTACACATCTCCGTTTATACGTTTTGTCCATCCATACTGGACATACACTACTATTCAAGCAGGTAGAATCATTCAACATCTTTTTGTTACTTTGTATGAATAATTAACTATTGAAGGGCAAAATGAAATAGGAAATGCTAAAAATGCTATCCAGCTTTCTCTTAGTCAGTTAGAATTGTCTGCAGCTCTGATCATCCTTCTGAACTCTTGCTAGATCTTCCTTTTTTTGCTAGATCTTCCTACTAGTTACTGAAAATCTGTGGAGATTCACAGGGACAGTAAATTAGAATCAGTGTGTGCACTGATGTGCAGCCGCATTGGCTTTATCTTATTCCAAGCATTAATTTCAGACCTTTTGAATGGAACGTCAGGATTGTGTTCTGTTCATTGTTTGTCCAGTCAGAGGGCTGGTAAGTGATACGCTATCTATGAACACACTTCATTGTGCTGTGTTTGAAGTGGACGAGAATAATCTGAGCAAACATGCTTTAACTATATGGCACCTGATAGATGGCTTATCTCGGAGTCTGGCAGGATTCCGAGAGCCAATAGTCCTGTCTGCCTGTCCCCCACTCGCCCTGGAGCGATAGAACGTGTGCTGAGGTCTGAGGGGGCCGTGGAAGGTGACAGGAGGGTACTGAAAAATAACACCCCACCCCACTCTTTCTCACAGCAGGACCCTGTTATCACCTCCCCTCTGTCTGCATTATCTCTCTCTCTCTCTCTCTCTCTCTCTCTCTGTGCAGCTGAGGTCAGCGCTGGCTGTCAGCAGCAGGATCGTGTGTCTGCTCTGTCTGCCCAGTCTGCTCTGACATGCCCTCCAAACCCCAGCCCCCATGGCCTGCGTCAAACGATTATCGCCACAGACATTGTAAAGGGAGCCTGTCTCAGCACCCAGCACAAACACACACACACACACACACACACGTACACAGTCTTTCAGTTAGGTTAACCCTTAGAAGTCTATATAAGACTATTCGTTTATTTAGTTTATTGTTTAGTAATTTTTGTTTTGCTAAATTATTTAAAAGCTATCACAATACAAATGACGCACTAGTGAACACAGTGGATTACATTCAGTAAACTATTTAGGCAGATTTAAGCCCTTTTGGGCCATTTTTGATAGCAAATAGGGACAACAGTATAGCATAAATGATGTTGACTGAATGCTTGGAATCCATGTTTGTGAATTTCTCTGCTTGTTTCAAAGAGCTATGTTTAGGTTAGATATAGGTTCCCTCGGCCACAGAAGGAAATCTATAAGACTCCTAACCTCTGAAACCAAGTGATCTACTCTATTTACTTTAGGCATAATATAAATGTTCAAACAAAGCCAGTGTGGACATCCTGTAGAGTAGAAGCACCTTCCTCTGTCCCCTGTGCCCCCGCTGCAGTGTTTGTGTGTTTTAAATGCCTCTGAGAGCGTAAAACTAGCCACAGCTCTAGCAGACCAGGCCAGCTGGGGGTGTCTTCTATCATGTTGAATTAAAGCTATGTCAACACATTCGGCACAACAGGGTCACATTTCACAGTCCCTCCTAGCCTGCAGTTACACGGTTAGACCAGCATAGCTGCCTACTGTATTTGCACAGTTCACACAAACACACACATGATTAGAATTAGCACTTATTCACACTGCAAGAACTGTTTTAACAACGCAATTAAACACGCCGTGGCTGTGAATGAAATATAAATTACTTCCAATCCAAGTTCACCCCATCGTCGGCTGTCAGGCCTGGTTTAGTTAGCGTTCTCGATATAGATATTAAGCGGAATTGAACAGCATCTCTTATTGATGACATCAAATAAGAAAGGATGACATCTTTGGTCCCACAGCATTAGCATCAATGTGAATTATTAAGGCTCTCGGGGGATGTTGGCCGGCTGTTGCTCTGCGGTACAGGGATTTAGAGTACTGATGTGTTATGACACCACGTTGTGCTTGCAGGGGGGCCACACTGCTGGGTGTGGAGGGGGGTAGGGCTGTGTCGGGTGGCCGCAGGACTCAGATTAGTAGGTGGGATGGCATTTTTGAAAGGTAAACCCAGACATCAGTGCTCCCCCAGCCCACCCATTCAGCCTATGTTACCGTCAAGATGACACAGGCATTTAACCTGTTCTCATGATAACATGTCACTATGGAAGTCTATCATTTCTCGATGAAAGTGACTTGGTTAAATTCAAATGAACTGGACCAATAAATAATAAAAATTATCTCAATATTTGTTTGATGAACTAGCTATTTTCATGAGGCAGGCCCAGAATATACACGTACCTGATCACATCTATATGTGGGATAAATATATCTATATGTGGGATAGATAATACTGATAAAAATAATAATCATGGTAGTTTTACGTAGAGAGAGCATGTATATTATGATTATCATGATCATGATAATGGTTATCCTTATGATTATGATTGAGGTGGTATTCAAGGCACTCTATGCTTTTGTTTTTTATGATTATGATTACATCTAATCAAAAATGTTTTAGCACAGTCAGATTCATGATTTCTAATAGAAATGTTATATAACAGTTCACTGATTTAAAAATGAGTGGAAATGATGGTAATGCTCAGTACAGCATCAGTTTTTGAGGGGAAACATAAGAAAAATATTTTTTTCCCTCACATGTTCATACAAATGTCTAGTATTTTATTGAGAGAGTAAAAATATGAGCAAAATCAAATTATTAGCATACATAGCTACATTGCTATTATAGCTCATGAGCTACCCAACACTGAAAGTATGACCAGATCACATGATTCCAGTTCACATTCTAGTATATATATATTGAACATGTACTAGGGTTTGGTAGCTATAACATCAACAGCTTAATCTCAAGTATAAATGACAAACTGTTATATTGTCTAATATAAATGTAATTCCTTTGCATGTGATTACATCATAGTGAATGTAATTAATCCTGTATGCATTAATCAAAATGTATGCATAGCAATGATTCTATAGATCAAAGTTTAAAAATGGACCACATAGGCCTGATCATGAACCGTTTGGTCCATCCTTTCTGAGAAGGGAAACACTGACTGGCCACCATCTTTACTGCCCTGCCCGCATGTGGACGTCCACACAGACTGTGGCCACTTATTAGCACTGACAGGTCTCCCAGGGGTCCAAGCAGCTCATGTATAATACACAGGAACTCTTCCCCTGAGACGGGCCGCAGACTTGCAAGAGGCTGGCACGCATATTCATGAAACTGTGACAGGTGCGATCAACAGAATTATGAGAGTGTTAATTTAGTTTTCACGTTCTGCGCTGTTTGTTGGCTTTGCACACTGCGGTTTGTTATGGAGCTGTTTGTGCGTAAGAGTGAGAGAGAGTTTTGCCCTGGAGATGGTAGCTTGAAGGTGACATCTGCCTGCCAGCGTGTCAGTGCGCTATAAATACGCTGTTACTCTATGTGCAAGTGTGTGTGTGTGTGTGTGTGCGTGTGTGTGGATGTGTGGATGTGTGTGTGTGTGTGTGAGCAGGAAGCAGCTGAGCAGAAGAGCTGTGCTTGGCTGCGTAGCTCCTGCCCATGCTGTCACCTCTATAGATCTCTTAATTATGCTGCTGTGAGCTCTGCTGCACACCGGACTGAACAGTCCTGAACCACTGAATGTGAGCGAGATTTCAAAAGCACACACTCTCACACAACCACAGAACTCATTCCAGCCCTAACACAGTAGCACTATTCCCAATACCATACTAACTAATACAACTAATATGTACATTATCAGAGCGAGGAACGGAAGTGCGGGCAGGGGGATAACATTGCACACAGCTTTACAAATTTTTAAGCTACACGCAATATACACAATTTGTGTTAGTGCACATGATGTCCATATTGTAAGTCATCAGCAAAACACTACAGCTATTCAGGCTTTATGCAAACATTTTTGTGAATAATGACACTGAGATTGTGTGATTGTGGGTTAGGTAATGGTAAAGTTACCCTATGCTAATAATGCCTGAGGTAGAATATTGTTTTTTTGTTTGTTTGTTTGTTTTTGTTCCAGCAGCACCATAAAGGTTCATTATGCTCCAAAATCATTTTTGTCTATTCTGTTGCACACTGTGCATCTGATGCATTTTACAGAGCATAAAACATACAGCACACACATTAGGCTTATTTTTTAGCCGAAGATTTTTTGATGGGAGGATATATCCTTTGTGTCACAAAAAGAGAAAAAAAACACCCATTGGTGGAATGGCACTGAACACTATTCTAGCCTCAGGATTTGATACTGAACTAGACAGCAGACACAGCGTAGAGCACGCTACAAGAAGCACTTGCACATGCACATGTTTGCTGATTTTATTGATCAAACTTTATTGATCAAGTCATCTGAACAATTCAGAACTAGCACAGTACAACACCATGTGTTTTGGTTTACTTTTCACTGAAATGCTCATTTTTTGCTTCATTTTTCCTCTGAAGACATTATAATGCCTATAACGCTAATTTAATAAAAATCACTAGCACCAGTATTGGGTTTTGCAATGTTGACACTGGTATACATTTACTTCCCCACAGTACTAACAAGGCATGCTCTTTCTATGCACTGCAATTTTACAAGGAATCCTTCAGCAAATTCCTCAGCCTAACCATGGAGAAAGCACCTGTTAGCCTCAGCTCAGCCTAGTTAAACAGAACCACATTTCTTTTTTTATTTCATATTCACTCAGCTAAGAGTGTATGGCATCGTAAATATATAATACATACCTCCATTTCATCCCTGAGACTTGGATAGGCTTGGATAGGTTCTTAGACTGCGACCGTGAAAAACAGCAGTGAAACTGCATTACATAGCCCATCTGCTAGGAAACATTGTTTGGGGTTTGAGGTTAAGCTGTGGTCTTCTAAGGGTTGCTGCTTAAAAAGAGGGTGTGTATTATCCAAAGCCAAGGAGGCAGAGCCCTTTAAGTTTGGTGCATGTGTGTGCGCACACGTGTGTTGTGGCGGTAGTGGGAGAGCTGAATAATGTCTGCCTGCCCACACACAGACAGAGACAAATTGCAGGCCTGGATAAAGCCCATCACGAGGTCTTAAACTCTGAGATGAATTAGGAGCATGACTGAACTAAGTGCAATGAGGTTTTTAACTAAAATGGCTTACACAGACACACAGACACACACACACCCAGCCCACACACACACACACACACACACACACACACACAGGCACAGATACACACATACACACACACACACACACACATGCACATACACATACATTCACACACACAGGCACACACGCACACACATGTACACGAACACACACACACATATATACACACACACTATGTATATTGTATTTATCATCAGTCATGACAGGTTTCTACACTCGTGACCTCCACACTATGAGGCAGTGTCGCCTTCACAGCAATTTGCTTTAAAAGGAAGGCAAAAAAAATGCTTCTTTCATGTAAACATTTGCATTGGAAGCCTTTATGCAACCACCTTAGACCTGCTGTGGTTTTTGGCAAAAGAGAAGGGCTCTTGGCATTTTTAGGATATGAGAGATTTGTTTTGGACAGCGCTTTCAGTCTTGTGTCTACAAACGTTTTTTCTGTCTCATTGATAGGAAGATCAATGTTGATGTTTCAGGCTGGCTTAGAGAGGGGGGGGGGGGGCAATTTGCCATACATCTCCAGGGAAGTGTGTGTGTTTACATTAGCATTTAAACAAAAACACAAGAGGTGAATGAATCACAGGTGTCAAGCACTACCAGAGACTACAGCATGGCCTGGGTGACTGTTGGTCTGTCGAGCCAAATGTCCACATTCACCACAGAAACTATTTCACTTGGTAGTGATGATGTTAAGTGCTTCTGCTTCCGTTTTATGTAATAATAGGTCATGAAGTAAAATAATATCTTTGACATATAGTTTAAAACACTAGGTGTCCTTGGTGTGAACATTTCATGACAAATGGACCACTGGAACTATTTTTCAGTGATTTGTGCTTTATTTTAGGTCAAAACAATTGAAACGGCTTATAATAGCCTGATCACAGAAGATTGGAGATAGACTTTGCTCCATACATGGGCACAGGATGGGAAGTCAGCTTGTAATAATTAAGCAACAGTTTATTGACCAGTTCTGAAGTCTGGATGATGATATTTATATTCATTTATGTATATTTCTTCTCAAATTCCTTTGTAATAGAAACAATTCATCTTCAAAAGTTTACAGTTCATGTCCATAGCTCAGTCAGCTTCGCAAGATCAATTTTTTTCACCTGTGTGGTCTTCAGCTTCACCTTTCACATTTCTGTTTCTGGAAACCTGAAGCTCCATTCATGCACAGACCTTGTGCTCTGTGGGCAATGTGCAATCAAATAAAAAATATATATATAAGTTAGTCTTAGAACACATCAAAGTTGCCCTCCCACGAAGCTTGAATTGCAAGGCTGCCTCTCCATGCTAGCCGTGACATTTCTCATGGCCATCAAAGAGGAGTGCAAGAGAAAGCCACCAGTCGCAGAAAATAAAGGCATGATTTCCCTTCCAGTCCCCGTTGTATTCTTGAGATTCATTGCTTTCTAACCTTGACGAGTCATGTTTGAAACGCTCAAATAGTAGAAAGCCATTTAGCAGTCAAATGCTTTTCATATTTTCCTCCTCTCGTCTGGGTTCTTTGATACTTCTGAGGACGGCAATATCTTTTATGTTGGTAAATTAGATTCAGAAGGTCACCGCGCTTCGTGTCTTTGTCAAAGGAACTGGGTGGAATGTTGCAAACCTTTTTTTCATCTCTCCTACTCTAATATGTTCTATATAGCACCTTGCCCTCTCTAGACTAATTCATTGATTCTACCAAAGGCCTGTGGTACTCCACTGCATTCTTTGTGAAAACAGATACATCACTTACTTTATGCCTTACACTATTGTATCCAGCTTTTTATTTCAGTTTTATTTCAATGTAATGATCTCATGGTTCTTTCATCTGTAGGCTACTGTATGACCTCACACCATATGCCCCAGAGTACAAGTAACATTACTGAGCTAATATTAATGAGTGAAGTGAAACTAAACTTCTTACATAAGCAATGGACAGATTACAATTTCCAGGTGATTTGGGAAGTTATCTCAACTTTATAATCTGAACTAAACAACAGTGGTGCAGTAAAAAAAAACACTCACGATTTCAGATTCAGTTTCACAGCTTTGTTAATTAAAGGTATCCAATTTAAAATTAATCTAAGTTCTGTGCTACACAAATAACAAGAGATATTCAATACTTTGTCAGTAAAGGGCAATCCTGGAAATGGTACTTAGAATCAGGTTTGGTGCATTGCCCCCTAAATACAATCCTCCCACTCTCTCACTTGCGGACATAATGAATTTGAGCATATTACTTTACCTGTATAATTACAAACAGCCATATACACAATATGGACCAAAGTACTTGGACACACCTGTGTTCCAGGGTTTGGGTTAGGGCCCTTACTTCCAGTGAAGGGTAATCTTAATGCTTCAGAATACAAAGACATTCTGGACAACGCCATGCTTCCAACTTTGTGGATACAGTTTGGGGAAGAACTTTTTCTTCTCCAGCATGACTGTCCCAGTGCACAAAGCGAGCTCCATAAAGACAAACTTGGAAGAACTTGACTGGCCCACAGAGCCCTGAGCTCAACCCCATCCCACAACTTTAGGATGAACTTGAATGGAGATTGTGAGCCAGGCCTTCTAAGCCAATATCAGTGCCTGACCTCATAAAAGCACAAAAGAATTAATGGGCATGAATTCCATCATAAACACTCCAAAAACTTGTGGAAACCCTTTCAAGAAGAGCGGCAAAACACCAGCTTATTAAAGTCTATGTATCTGAAGGCAATATCATAAAAGGCCATTTAATTGTCACAATACTTTTGTCCAGTGACCATTGACATGCACCCATGTCTCTGAATACCCCACTCTTGTTGCAAGAGAGATTAAATGTCAATGGGCGGATCACTTCATTTCACTCCACAGATTATGAAACGAAAAACACAAATTGTCCTGCTGAGCTTAATACAATATGCTACAATGTGGGGAGTGAAAACATCAAATAAATACTTTACTGTTTTCTCAAATCAAGGACAGATAGTGAAAGTGACCATTCTGTCACACATGAACACACCACAGCATGAAATTCTTTCTCTGCATTTAACCCATTAACCAAGTTAAGCAGCGAGCAGCCTGGGCAGCAGTGTGTGGGGACAGTACCTTGCTCAAGGGAACCTCAGAGGTGCTTAACAGTCCTGGGAATCAAACCCAACACTTCCTGATTGCAGGGCGGATGCCCTAACCACTAGGCGTCCAGCTCCCCCAGTTGGTGTAGAATCTGAATTGAACAGTGTAGCAGACACCATTACCTACTGAACCCACCAAGCTGTGTGGCTAAATTTGACTTCTTGGAGGATAGCAAACAAAGAGTTTCTTGTCAGATTTAGTGTCCTGGATTATACTCACAACTGGAAACCATTGACATGCAGAGCCGGAAAGCCTGCCAGACAGAGCAACAGCAGCCAAGAAGGATGAGGTTAGTGTGTTTTTGTTATTGAACGCTTTTGGAGTGTGCCTATGCGATAATACCGTGTCACACTACTGTTATAGCACCCTTGGATTGTATGATAGTTTTACTGAAATTATCATCATACTTGTCAGGATGTCATACACCCATTGATTCTGTCCCTGCTTTGAATATTCTCAGATGTTGATTGGTCTTTACAACAGAAGAGTTTAGTCAAAACGAGTTTTGCAGTTTGCACTGACTATGAACACAAAAAATACATGTATATTTCTTTAGAGCAAATGTGAAGAATTGTGTACTCCTCTGTCAATATTCAGCACCTTGGTGCATCTGTCAGTATGCAGACATGTGACAAAGAGTGCTTGCTTGACAGAGAGCGAGAGAGAGAGAGAGAAAGAGAGACACATAGGAGGTAGACTATGTCCCAGACTAAATGATTAGATGCAGCAGACCCTTGGAAAACTGGTTTTGTTTACAGAGGCAGTCATTGATTTACTTTAGTGGAGCCAATTTGCTCGTAAAAGCCAAGCGTTATTTGCTTTTTCTGTGTTTGAGCAAGAATTCTACTTTGTGATTTTACAGCAAATAAAGCAGAAGGATTGAGAGAAATAAGACACAATCACACTTCATAACACTCTCAATTCAAATTCCCGAAACGCCCTAATATACATGAAGTATTATGGAATATCCACCTCAAAGCAAAAGCTGCCATTTTATCACAACATTTGAATACTAGAGAGGAGATGAACAATCAGTGCACTGCTTAGTTATAAGTCATTCTCCTATTGTTTGCAATAGTGGAAGGGTTGAACTAAGCATTGCCAGCAGCTGTCCGACTGAAAGGCCAAAAGAGAAAAGTATGATCGTCATGCTTTTTGCCAGCTCTGGCTCCTGACCACCAGACCACAGTGTGTGTGAGTGTGTGTGTGTGTGTGTGTGTGTGTGTGTGTGTGTGTGTGTGTGTGTGTGTGTGTGCGTGTATGTTAGTGAGAGAGAGAGAGCAAACGAGCGAGTAAGCGATTGTGACTACACAGGATAGATTACCTAATACAGCCTGAGCGCATGATTAGACTCCAGGGTCGCTGGCTAAGTCACTCTGAGTTCAGTGCCTGGCCTTTTAATTATTCATCAAGGTATTGCTTGGGATGTAACCTCATTTGGAACGGGCTCCAGGGCCAGGCCATGTGTTGTTAACACCGCACTATGATCAGATTAACCACAGGGAGGACTGCCAAGGAAGAAGCAGCACTGTGGCTGGCCAGCCTGGGCCTGGGCCTGGGCCCGCAGCCACTGACTGGCTAACATTTAGCAGGGCTACAACTGGGCTTCTGATGTCCATTTCATGCTGGGGGTTCAGGGCATTGTTAACACTCGCCACATTTCAGTTGCTGTCACTGGCCTCGGCTAAGAATTGCTATTTGGATGAGGGACTGAGAGAGAGTAAACCAGAGAGAAAGACAGAGAAGAGGAAGAATATGGACATGTGGTTGCTCAGGGTTGGAAGGAGACAATGAAACAGCTGAGTGCTTTAATGAGTTTAGGAGAGAGAGCGTATTGCTCCATCTCTCTCTTGGTGTGGTGCCCCATGCCCGCAGAGTGCACTTTGGCCCCACTCTCTCACTCCCTCACCCCTGAAGTGACCGCAGCAGGTGACCCATCAGTGGGCCACATCCAGGATCAACAGCCTCTCCACTACCAAAGACAAAGAGCACTTTAACATAGCAGTGGATGGTACACTGCCACAATTTGTGACACTTTTATGACACACATATTAGCAAGAAGCTAATACAGAAGCATATTTTTCACAAGGTCATTTCAGCGTTCTTTCACCTTTCTCAATGTCACATGCTGAGAGGTTGCTAGCAGGCTGTCTTGGCATGCGGGCAGACTAATTAAAACTGAGTGACGCTAACGTGACACCAACAGAAGGTGCTTTGGCAAAAGAAGCTGCCTTCCCATGCTAGCATTTGTCCAGCATGGCGTGCTGAACCTGTGTACCTTCAAGAGGCCCAGAAAGAGGCTGCCCTTTCACACTGATCTTGGGCCAGGATCTGTCTCTTCACCGTCTCAAAAGAGACCATATGACTGATCCTAGGTCAACACAGAGAAGCTAATTCTGCCAAGATTGGATGGTAGCCAGAGAGGATTAATACTGCAGTGATAGCATGAAGACATCATGGTGAGATACTGTAGCATCAGATCTCTGCGTGAGGGGAAACACGTTCCAGGTCCCCTAGAAGGAATGTTTACATTTCATTTCCTTCTGTGTGTATTTGTTTGTGCGTCTGTGTTAGTGCCTTCATGCTCTAATCTAATGAAATGCTAAAAATGAGCTCCTTCCTGGTTTTCACAGACCCTAGCTCCGGATGCTGTTCCTGCCATATGTGGACTAAACCAACATGCGGAGGCGTAACAAATGTCACCTTTATTTATCTACCGGCCCCTACACCATCCTACAAGTTATGAAAACCCATTTTTCCTACTCGTAGCATGACACCCAGGGATGTGTCTCACACATTCATCTGATGCTGTTTGAATCTTTACGCTTATTTCCCTCCATCTCTGAACCAGGCGGAGGATGCAACGGTATCCCTTGTGACCCGCTCTCCCATCAACCCCTCTGTCATGCAGATCCAGGTAATGCTGTTGCTAATGAGCGATGCTGCCAAGGTAATGTGTGACGAATGCTGCTTGCATGCAGCTTTGGATCTGGCCCTCAGCTGTGTCATTTCCTGTTGCACCCACCACTCTGCCCTCAAAACCTGACACTGATATCCACCATCTGCTCCGCAGCAAGGGGACAAATCGCACCCAGGGTCTTTCAATTTCCCTCTGTTGCCATTAAACGCAACTGATTCAATGGAGGAAGAGAGAGTAAGAGATTGTGTGTGTGTGTGTGTGTGTGTGTGTGTGTGTGTGTGTGTGTGTGTGTGTGTGTGTGAGAGAGAGAGAGAGAGA
>JBBPDC010000019.1:3236777-3265639 GCA_037974485.1 Hemigrammopetersius urotaenia
TGTGTGTGTGTGTGTGTGTGTGTGTGTGTGTGTGTGTGTGTGTGTGTGTGTGTGTGTGTGTGTGTGTGTGTGGAAAGAGAGAGCCACAAACAGCTGCCTCCACCCCAAGCTACCTGCATTCTGCAAAGCAATAGGATGTGACAGGGTCTATCACAGATACTGTTTTCAGACAGTAGTGACAGTTTCTTGTGCCACCACACACATTCCTCGCTGAGGATTCAACCTCGCTCGTCACGTAACTGAAATCGAAAACTCAGCTGTACAAGCCATCATTTACCACACGCCTTGCCTGAGGCATCAACTGTACTGCAGTTTCAAGCACACACACACACACACACACACACACACACACACACACACACACACACATACACTCAGAAGTTTATGTGTCCAACCCCACAATTAAATTACCAAAAACATCAAGTATATAAGAATATCATCATGTTAATGTTAAGTACTTAAGCAATGTTTCATTTATTCATTATATAATAATTAGAAAAGAAGGCTTTAACACAGTAGATGAGGTTTCACAATACAGGTGCAGAGAGGCTTCATTAGAAGCTTCGGAGTGTTTCCAATACAGTCACAGTCAGAGTTCAAAACACCTGCAGGGACTTAAACATAAACGTAAAAATAAGAAGGAAAACACAAAACTAGTTCCAAGGAAAAGAGCTCAGAATGAGAGCACGTGGAGCACAGCCAAACTTTAGGATATGCCATCAGTTCCCTGATTACTGGGCCATGATGATTAAAATGGGCAAAAAAAAATCAAGAAAAAAATCTCATGGTGATTAAGAGTCTGAGGCTCAGAATGTGATTACTATTTTAAATTGCATTACTATCATCTATTAATATAAGTTATCATTTTTATATGAACTATATTCTTTTGGAGTCATTTTGGTCTAATCTGGAAAATATGCAGGCAATTCCTCCCTCTCAGAAGTACATAACTTCATAACTGCATTCATATAATAAGCTGAATGTAGGGTTCAATACAGTTCATCAAAACACAGCCAAAGGGAGGAAGAGAGTGGAAGAGATGAGCCAAGTTTGAGGTGAGATGGCAAAGGCAGAGGTGGAGGTGGGGGGTTGGGGGGGGGGAGTGTTTGGGGGTGGAGGTGTATTGACAGGGGAAACCTGCTCTTAGAAGTTTGTGTGTGTGAATGTGTGTGATCTGCATGAGGGAACGAAGTACAGCACCTGGGCCAGCTACGCCACCGCATCATTAGTGAGGTATGTATTAT
The DNA here is from genome assembly GCA_037974485.1 of Hemigrammopetersius urotaenia. Classification (NCBI taxonomy): domain Eukaryota; kingdom Metazoa; phylum Chordata; class Actinopteri; order Characiformes; family Alestidae; genus Hemigrammopetersius; species Hemigrammopetersius urotaenia. Next base: position 3,238,022 of record JBBPDC010000019.1, read on the forward strand.
CAAATTTCATCATATCCCACAAACTATACCTCTACCCTTATATAAGCACCTCACACCTGTTTCCCAACCTATACACACACACACACACGCAAACACACACAAGCACACATCCCTGTAAATCACCTCTTCAAAGCCTTCATTTGTTCGAGGCTTTAAGTGTTGACAGTTGCCTGTGGCGTAAGCAGTGGGCTGTCATAATAAGGTCAATAAACACTCACTTTAGCATGACTTGATGGCCTACTGTTCTGAACGAGGATTACGACAACTCCTCTGGATGCAAAAGAGAACATGAATATCAGCCAGGTAGGAAGGCCACACCCATGTTTTCTCCCTTGTAGAGATTTCTCATGGGTGGTTGGAGGAGCACTGATTAAATCTAATCTCCATTCCAGAGCCTGAGCCTTTTATTGTGGGGAAGTTAAGCAGAACCATTTTTAGTTCCTGTTAGTTCAGCATAATTAATGGCCTCTGTGTCCTCTTTCATTACCCATTAAACTCCACTGCACCACAGCCTTGGTTTGCTGCTAAACCGCAGGGATTATAATTCCTTTTGGGGAGTGATAAATGCATCGCTTCCTTCTTCTTTGGCGGTTAAGAAAAACAAGCACACACACACACACACACACACACACACAGCTCAGAGTTTTAATCTCCTATGATATTTCAGAAGACTTTATTAAATTTTGCAAACATGACACATTTTAACAAATGTTGTATGTAGATTTTCGTAATAGCTTGCAATGAGTTGCACAAGAAACAACTGTGAAAGGCGTGTGCCACTACAAAGACAAGTATAACCCAGAAATATTATTTGACTCCTTCCTAAGAATATTTTCCTAAATATTCAATTTAAGAAACAGAGGGGACTGATGGAAATGTTCAAACAGATTGCCATGGACTGATTTTCGAAGCAATATGAAACTCACTCCCTCCAATCCATGCATGATTAACAAGGAGTAATATCACACTTGAAGGTCTAGCCACCTTCCGACAATTACATATATTCCCTAGTGCTCTCATTCAAAAGAAATCAATTTGAGCAGACGTTCATGAACTCCCGTTTCGTATTTCATATCACATTTTCTGATCCTTATTATGGATATTACTTGGGTGGATACGTGAAATAGAAATGTTGCAGAGCAAAATGATTTAAACATGGCTACCACCAGTATGCCAGAACTAGATAATAAAAGCTCTGCAAAACTGCCCTGTATGGCATTCATCGTAAAAGGAAAAAATCATGGTTTATCGCCAACCTTGATGAAACCGTTAATAATGATGCGTTAATATACTGTATTAAAAAAAATAGACATTTGACATTGGGTTTCAGCTTGGGTCACAAATACCAAACAAGTTGGTAACTGCACCACACCTGGCCATCTAACGCTTATGAAAGTCTTTCCATGTTTAGTCTGAATTTTGTAACAGACATAGTAACATACATTTTACTTTGCATGTAGTATTTCTAGGGTGAATCCTGCAGCAGAGTCCTGATTTGGAGCATCTGCTGTTTAGGATTAGAAAGAAATCGTCAGGGTGGTGACACAACTAGAACTTCCCAAAAGTCTAGAATGAAAATCAATCCCTCCCATCCCAAAACGTCAACACTTGATTACGCTCTCAGTTCCTACTCATGTTTGCGGTTGATCTGACATGTTCTGCAGCAGAGAAAAAGGAATCCTGATTGGGTATTTTCCACTGTGAATTTAACCACAGTGTCCAACCGAAACCAAACAATGTTAGAAGAGTAATACTTACTGAGGAACTAGAGTTTCAACTTTGACGAAAATTGACAAATCGGTAGAGAATTTTTTAGTTCTCAGAAATCATTAGGATCTTCTTGAGGCCTAAAAGGCTTTGAGGGTTCCTGTCTGCTAAAACATCAGAGGAACACACTGACTAACCCATGGCCACAAGAAGAACAGTGTACTGCAGTCAAGTAGGCCGGCCCCTGCTGAGAGCTGTGAGCCAATCTGCTCGCACTCATCGAGCTCTAAAAACACCTCAGTGTACTACATGTGCGGATCGAGCACTGGCCACTGAAGTATGTGTTGAAAGCGGCAAGCCCTCCAAAGAGCTCCAACTCCAACGGCTAGTTTGACGGCAGCAAAGAAGGGAAAGAGAGTCATGTTGGCTCGGGTTGGATGCATGGATGGCAGCCTGTGTAAACTCAGCCCTGTTTTTTTTTCTTGTTTTAGAGCGGTTCCTTTGCTTTGAGGGGGGAAAGAGTAGCCTATAATTCACAGCTTTTGCCAACCCCACATCCTGTGGGCGAGACCTGCCAGTGGGGCAAATCGGTTTACTTTACCCACTGTAGCCTCCTTAAACTTAAATTACAGCTTGGAATGTTACTGAAACGGCATTATTTGATGCAATAATTTGTCCGTTGAGTTGGCGCATATGAGCGCCTTGCTTAATTTGTTATTCAGATGCTTTAACAGCTGTTTGGGCGGCTGTGATTCTTGGTGTGCCGCCATGCGAGGAAGCCATTTTAGAACACAAAGGGACCTTTCACCTGTCACTGAGAGCGGACTTTTATGGCCCTGGGACTGAGACACTCTGAGGGGTTTGAAAAGAGCTGTATAAGCCTTTTTATTAGGCTACTAAACAGTAAACATCACAGCTTTCCACAGTACAACAATTATATTGGTGTATAATCAATCTAAAGCCATGCCAACTGGCAGATACATGAAAACATTTAAGATCTATTGGCTACTTTGCTTAAGTGAACTAAAGCGTGACTAAACAAAAATCTCCCCAAAATTTGAGTTGATTACCATCAGCAGCACTGCTTTACAACTTCATTGCCTGACAGACATTCCGGCCCTCCTTTGGTCTTAGAGAAAAACTCACCCCACCTGCTGTTAGCAGTGTTTTGTAGAATGTTTGTGATGTCTGCGTACAGTGCTGGGACCAATCAGTAGAGTCAAGACGCATTCTTAGTACTTATAGCACAGCAAGTTAAAAACATGAAGTAATAAAAGAATATAATAAAATATTATACTAACAATGATTTTGGAAATGGCTGTTTGTTCAGCTGTGCCAAACAAAAAAGAGTTAGAAATATTGGTTGGAAAATATACCCTTTATTCCTCATATACAGCCACAAAGCCTTCTATCGCCCAAAGGTGCACCATCAGAAAAGATGTACAAATTGCATAATAATAAATATCAGTATTGTTGAAATGTTAATGTTTCTTGACATACTGGTGAAATATAAGTACTGTGTTCAGTTTATCATCTGCAGTCCTCTGGTTCAATTCTGTCACTCATGACATCGGTCAGTACTGGAGTACAAAGCCACGTCACAATATGCAAAACAGTCTACCAATGTTACAGCACCCGGATAACTCCCATCATGCCCTGCACTACACAGATATGAGAGTGAAATACATTATATGGACAAAAGCATTGGGACACACCTGTAATTATTGAAGTAAGGTGGTCCCTTAATTCAAGTGAAAAGCATTAAGACATTTTGGACAGCACCATCCTTCTAACCCAGTATGCCTGTGCCCCAGTGCACAAAGCAAGCTCTATAAAGACATGTTGGATGAGTTTGGTGTGGAAGAACTTGACCTCAACCCCACCCAGCACCTTTGTGAGGAACTGGAACGGAGATTGCGAGTCAGGCCTTTATTGTCATTAAAGTCCCTTTTGGTGTAATGGTCAGGCATCACAATAATTTTGTCCATACAGTGTATAAAAAGTAGTCTGACATATTAAGACTCTTCTACCTAATGTAAGATATGGTGAGCTGGGCAAGAAACTGTCAAGCAAATCACATGAGGCATCTGGAAAAAATGAGGCAAGTAATATTATGGAATTCTCTGCAATAGTGTTAATCCCAGCAAGCCCTATTTAAGGGTTTTAGTGTTTAAGTAGTGATGTTGAGTCTTCACATATGCATACTGGGTTTAATATTATGCTACTTAAACACAAGAGCTCTGTATGCTCAGATAACCACATCCATTCATTACATCTCATTCACTTATTATTTTTGTAAGTTTCTCTCCAGCTAGACCCTATTGAGTTCCTCTCTCTATTTGGGTTTACGTGAGTGTGCTGAGACAATACAGAGATATTAGTAAAAAATCCACATAAAAAGGAGTTATGTGGTTTAGATATGACAATCACATCATCACCCTCCACTTACACCATTTAAACCAAGCAGCTGTTTCAGGATGATGAATGAGCAATTGCATCCTAACCTGGAATCAAAATACTTTATATTAACTTATATTAGAAACAAAGAATACTTTTAGCTTTCTCCATTTTTGAAGATACTTGTTTTTTCAGGACAGCAACCACTTGTTTTGGTCTACTGTCTGTCTACTTTTCATGATATGAACACATTCTTTCAGAGATTCAGACAGGCACAGCACCCCTAATTATACTCCCTGAGACCTACTTGTGGTTTTGAGGAGCCAGAGGTGTTTTCTCCACCTTGTTTGGACAGTAAACCTATAAAAAGATGCCAACAACCCTCAGGGCCAGGTATTGAGAAACAGGCATTAACGCTGCCACAATGCCACCCACACTTTATCAGCAGGAGAAGAGCTACAGATCAAATAAAAGAGGAAATGCACCATTTTGTGGCTAGGCTATTAGGGGCTTGCATAGCTGGCAGTGGTGGAGACGGGTGGATTAGCTGACTTTAATAGTTGGCAAAGCAGCTCTGGAGCTGAGCTGAAGAGAGAGAGGAGGAACAATACGGCACATTAGAGAGGCAGCCAGCTAACACGGAGAGGAAGGGGGGTAAAAATGCAAGAGTTCTAATTAGCATTCATTAACAGTGGGGAGGAAAGAGCGATTATGGTGTTTAAGGAGTGCATTAGCTAATGCTTTTTTTTTTCACATGTCAGCAGATCTGAATTGGAGCAGTGTGTTGCCACATCAAAAGGAGTTTGTGTTGTGCTGACAGCGTTGGCTTGGGAGTGGAGAGTGGGTGGAGGTGGAGGGGGGTTGAGATCATTGGTGATCTCGTGCGATGCCCGGACTTCCCTTGTTTTTGTTTGTTTGTTTGCTTTTTAAGCATAGCACGCAGCCCATAGCTTAACCAGGGAGGCTTGAAGTTGACACTCGCCTCAGATGTTAAGCCCACTGATCTGTATCACACAGCACAAAGTGCACACAAAACCAGGAAAAAAGGCAAAAAAGAAGAATGCCTGTTGATGCTGCTAACAGCTTGATTGTTTTGAAATTCGAGTTCAAGTCCAGTCTAGTTTTACATAGACAGGTCCATTGTTCAAATTAGCCTCCTTCGACGTCAGATTATCAGCACAAATTGTTCATGCTTGAGCCGAGAGTAAGGAAAAATATTTTCTTTCGCCGACGTGTTGACAGTGTCCCAAGGCCTTGAGGAAATTGCTGCAGGGGTATATAATGCTGAGCTGAGCCATGTTCCCAGACGGTCAATATTAGTCTGTTTGTTTGCCAGGGAGGCCTATAGATTAAAAGAGGCAGGTTAGCAAGCCTCGTCTAAACAGTCCGACACTGTCATGGAGTAGTCAATCGTTTGCCCTTTATTCACGTTCTGTAACGAGACGCAAGTCAAACATTAGTCAACCTCCTGTTGTTATTAAAGCATTCACCCTGCACAATCACTTCAATGCATTGTTATGATTCACGGTGAAAGCCTTCAGTGTTTGTAAGGGATGGGAGGGTGTCACGTGACAGCCACTGTTGATTCTCCCACATGAAGTGTTTGCTCAGCTCTGCGCCTATAAAGCAGTCGTGATTGGGGAGTGGATGTGTTGATATGACTGCACAGGTGGGGTGTTGGGTGTGGAACCACTGATTCACTTACCGCTGAGTGACAGAGAAACTGACCTTGGGTCAGTCGTTTATGGCCCTGGACCAACCAGCCTCCTCCTCCTCCTCCTCCTCCTGGAGCCCTGAGAAGATGTAGTGCAGATAATCCCCAGTCTTACTGCGAGCCTTGCGTAAACATACACGATCAAGACAGTAGTGAAAAGATCGGGTTTCGAGGATCTCCTCATCTCTCATCACGATTATTGTTGCTGTTGCCATGAACGGTCAAGGTTCACGCAGAGACACTAGGAAACAAGGCACTCCTCTTTCTTCACACACACACGCACATAGACACATACACACTGATCCTCATTCCCCCCCTCCAGGCCTAACCCTGGTCTGTGTACTCTGCTAATATTGACTCTCCTGGCTAACACTGCCTCTATTGAGCCCAGCCATTCACACTAATGTTTGACTAGCATTAGAACATCATTGAGATAACAGGCCCAGTGAGCAGCAGGCAGTGCTAGAGCCACGCTGCTAATGAAGACCAGGAGAAGAGCAGAGCTAACGGTGGAGGCCTGAGAGAAAGAGAGAGAGTGTCACCAGAAAGATGGATAGCCTTTTACCCAGGCCTTACAGTATTTACCGCGCTACAGTGCTAACGTTTACTTATCAGGGCTTTGCCGTTGCCTCTCAGCGGTTGCTGTTTGGCGAGGAAGGGCAGTAGAGGTTTACAAGGACGAGGACAAGCAGGGGTGGCGAATTTGCTCGTTAGCGTCAGCTCTCATTTCCCCCCCGCTTGTCGGATAATCTCGGCAGAACACTCACTTTTCGACAAAAGAGGATTTTGGGATCCGTCTCGCCTAAAGAACAGTCTTGCCTTTGTGTGGGGTGTCTCATTTAGCTCTAGCAATTGAGCCTGCACAGGCCTAGCATGGCTCACAGAGCTGCTGGAGTGCCACCAGCAGAGAGGGAGACGGTCCAGAGTGCGGAGGCCGGTGGTGCCATCTGCTGGGCACTGTCACCCTCGCACCCGCTGCTGGCCCTCGTTCACACTGTGTTTGAATTGCCTCGGGTTATGCTTCCACTCAGCCATGTAAGCTAAATGAAGCACATATAATGCAAATGAGAGCGAGAGGGGGAGAGAGAGAGCAGAACAGCCGCCTGGGCAACAGAGGGAGATGTCAGTGGGTTTTTTTCTTTTTTTTCCCAGCATGTGAAAAATCTGTGCTATTGCTGAGGGGAAGGATGGAGGCTATTTAGCACAGGGAAATATTCATGCTGTTTTATCAGAGCTGAGTAAATTAGTTAAAGATTAATTGTGTAATGGTTTTTTATGGTAAGGTTGTTGAAAAGAAAGATAGATGATGATATTCTACAAAATACATGTGGTTAACTTCGATCTCTGAAGAGAGATTCTCAAGGGGAAACGTGTACTAACGAGTGACCGCACAGTGTGAAAACAGGCCGAATGTCTAAACTGATTGTGAGTTTAAGTGTTTGCCAGTTAACCTGACCTGAAGCTTTTTGTACTATTTGTTTTGTAATATTTACACATTGTTGAACTAAAACTAACCCAAAGTCTCACCAACACACCACATGAACTCTCTTCACCTCAAGTCGCCAGGGCACTGTGTCTGTGACATTTAAAGTATGCCAAACTAAACGTGTGTAGTAAAACACAAAATAAGAGTCTTAACACAACACTTCTTGTGTGTGATGTGTTTGGCAGGTAAGTTATGATGAATTAAACCTAATAATTTTAATGTGCAAGAACCTGTGTAGTTCTGGGCTGTGTAGTTCTCCTGTGTAGTTCTGGGCTGATCCCTCACCTTTCTCATGATTGTCCTCACCCCATGAGGGAAGATACTACATGAGCTCCAGACTGAGGGCAATTGATGGCCATTTTATATTTCTTCCATTTCCGAATAATTGCACCAACGGTTGTCACCTTCTCAGCAAGCTTCTTGCAGCCTTGTAAAGTACTTGGTTTTTGCAGAATAACTGATTTCTGTTCTCTCCCTTGCCTGTTCACAGCTGTTTTTAGTCATACTGTATTTCAGGCACTGTTCTCGACTGGTCAACTGCTGGCCATAGTGATTTTTTAGCTGGAGAGTCTCCACAACTCCTTGTAAAAAATGCTAAATTTCAAAATGTTACCGAACTAGGAAAAATATATTATTATATTATTATTGTAGTATTGAATTTATCCATTGTTTAAATGCTTTATGAACACACCCCAACAAAATACAGTGTTTTAACCCTGTTGGCAAATAACAAAACAAGATAAACTAGTCCCAAGATGCTTATATGAGCACCATATCCAGCATACCATAAAACCCTCCCAACAATAAGCTCATTGTTTGCTATCAGTGCTCTCCATCTCCACTCATAATTACCTGGTTTGTTTGCCCTCTGAGTCGGCACAATGAAACATAGAGCGCCATTTTATGTCCTTGTTGAGAAACATTTCCTTGCTTTTTAACTGTTCTCAACAAGCCCTGGCTGACATGATATTAGATAAATATTGGAGCTGGCTGGGTGAATGGAATGAGTCACGTTAGCTGAACTCTCTGGAGCTGCCCATGCACTCCTCAGAGGAGCGGGGAGGGAGGAACAAGGGGAACATGCTGCTCCTCCTCAGAAACTTCTCAGCAAACACAAGCAGCTCTACAGCTCTGACCAAACAAGCTCAATCAAAAGGAGACTTTTTTGAACCATGTTAGCTCAGCAAATCCAGCTCTCTCCAAACACACACACACTCACTCTCTCTCTCTCACACACACACACACACACACACACACATACTTGGGGCTTCAAAGAACAGGACCACCTCCTCACTAACCTTTGATGCATTGTGTATTGATTGTGGGGAGAGCTCAGCGATGGATGCCCTCAAAGGGATTAGTGGGGCATGGGCCTGAGCCAAACACCAGCACCGCCACTAAGCTGCTCCTTTTCTCTGACGGCCCTGCCCCGGATCAATACACAGGGGGGTTAAAACTGTTGTGTACATCCGAGCGCATAGATGTGATTTGGGTTTTAACTTTCAGGACCTATCGACAGGCCCAGTCTTCCTATAAATACACATTAGGTGTAGGGCAGTCCCAGACGATTATGTTGGAAATCTTGGATTATTCTGAGGGTTAATCAAATGATGTGTCTTAAAAACAGACCGAGCAATAAAAATTGACTTAAGTGAAGTATTCCACTATGCTTTATTGAAAAAGATGAAAGGTAACTGTGGTGCTAGGTGGCAAAAAGTGCATATGGGTGTGTCCATTAATCTTTATTTCTTACTATAAAAGAGACTAATAGGATCATTTAAAATGTGTACTTTCATCATGCAAATTGCCGACTAATCACTGCCAATTCATCAAGCAGTGATTAATTGATTACGTGTGACAGCCTTAATTAGTTTCATAGAAGTTACTGAATGATTCACAGTAATTACTGGATAATAAGCTTTAAGATTAATCTCTTGAACCTCAGGCTGACTAATCGGTTACTAGTCTTAAACCGTATTATTCAGCAGCCACTACATATTATTCGGTAAATATTTTGATACTAACATGCAGGTTATGCAGTAATGCATTGTGATCCTACCCACTTATCCCCCTTACAGTAGTTACAAAATACATTTTCTGCCTGTTTTGGGGATCCACAGAACATTGGTGGAGTGTGTATTGAATGAAAATCACAATGTAAATGTTTTTGAGGAAGCAGTTTGACACCAATAAAAGTGTTTTTATTGTGTCTAAATACTGTGTATGATTTTTTGTCAGCATGTCCTGTCAGAGTCTCTGTGGAGAGTTGCTTTCACAGCAGGGGGCCCTTGCCTCTCCCCTACCACACCTCATTGCTCACTAGCATCTCAACTACACTGGGGCCTGCAGTGTAGCTTAGTTTCAGTTAATTCATTCATTCATTTCAATCCACACACTGCATGTATCAAAACACGCTTGGTACCGATCTGTAACTTTCACGGTTGTTCAGTCTAATTTAAGCGTGCACACCTGTGTCCAGCATAGTTTGGTAGTTTCCCTACTCACCCTCTAAACCTGGCAGAGGAGTGGAAGGAGATTTAAAACAGATAAATCAGCAAACTTACATGTACAGACATTTCCACATACATAAAAACAGACAACATAACCATTCCTCCTGAAGGCCTAGTTTATTATTACGATGCGTTTCACACCTGAAGATAAATGACATGCATCAACAACATGACCAGTCCTAGCCCTTGCTCAATCCACGCACCATAATGTCACTCATCCATTTTTTCGCTACATGCTCAGAGCAAGAGCACTAAGTCAGAGTGACACTGTTTTGTTGTGCGATCTTGTCTTCAAAGACAATTGCAATATGCTGTCAGGGAACAATGTGTTCTCACCTGTAGACAGCCAGTTTGACAGGTCTCATCAAACCATGTGTTTACAGAACGGCTCCTTGCCAACAGGTCACATCAAGCGAAATTGCCATCAGCAGTAAAACAGTAACTTTCGTATCTAAGCAACAGTGGACAACATCGCATAAGCAAGCAGAGCGACATGGACAAAAGATAAAAATATGGCTAACCAAATATGCCAGATAGCAGGTTGTATAGAAGTGGTATTGCTGTGGCTGGATAATTGACTTGGCGCTGTTGCTGTGGATGTCACAGCTTGCCTCTCAGGCAAATGAAGCACGGTTTGACTTCTCATGTAAGTTAATTAGACCTGCAGTGCCCTGTTATCACTTGATCTAACAGATTTAGACATGCAATAAACAAGGCATGAAATGCCAAGAAGCATGCTTTCTAACCTGAGGGCTAAAAGAGTTAAAAACACTTTTTTTACAATTCAACAATCTACAAAAACATTGTGCTTTATAAGCCTCATCTTCTTTATTTGCTAAATATTTTGTGGTTTCTGAGTTTCAGATACTACTTTTATTGTTGCACTTTTATACATTAGCTGCTATTATCTATTTTATATGTGTTATATATATTATTGTGACCAATTATCTCTCTAATTTGGTCATTGCAGATTCCCACCTCAACACTGGAAGGGTGTAGTGTAGCATGTAGTGAAATATGTGAAGCCAGTGACTGCATTTTTTCTGATAACCACTAACACATTGTACAGTGTAATTACTGTTGGCTGGGGAGGACACTAACTACCAGCAATGTGATGAGGACAGAGAGAGATTGCTCTGTATTCATGGAGAGCATTGAACTTAAACAGCTGCACCTTTTGGGAGTCAGCTTTAACATTTTTTTCAGCATTTTTTTTCAGTCTTGCTGATTATGTAATTTTGCTTGCATTTGACCTATACAATGACAGTTATGAGTCTGTAGCATCCGAATACAGACTAAACCAAAGTTATCATGACTCCTGTAGCACCAATATGTGTTTTGAAAGGTCACATGATCCACAACGCCATAACTGGATGAAACCAGCAGCCCCTTGTTAATGGGGATTAAGGCGGTGCTCCCAGAGAAAATGAGTCAACGGATATCAGTCATGACAGACTGTCACCACTATGAGGTCACAGCCTGTTAGAGTGTGGCCAGCACATTCACTGGGCTTTGAGAGAGCAAACAAACGACAGCTGTAGGCGGTTAGAGCTCTGCCAAGAACAAAGACTCTGACGGGGGGGAACGCCTGTTCTTCCCCTCATTATGGTACATAGAAAATGATTCAGATTTTTGATTTCTGCAAAAACCACTATTGAATTTTACTGTTTATGCTACAAGGCATCAGCGCAGATTTCAGTTACAACATGCTTTGGAGTCAGGTGTTTATTTACGCTTAGCTTTGTTCTTCTTTCCCAGAAAATGTGGAGTATAGCAAGCCATGGCAGCGAAACAGCATTGTGTCATCAAACCCAAATCATCACACTCAGGGCCACTTAGAGGGCCAGGTTTCTGACCATTCTCTCACTGTTAACGAGCTGTGAGCAGAAAAATTTAGCTGGACACGGACCGATATTCCGCCCACTGGTACATTTACGGGATAATAAATCCATTTTCCCTTGTTGAGGGTGAAAAAGGCCTAAATGAGGAGAATAATGAGGCGTAAAAGATGTTCTTTGACAGTATGCTGTTTCCTTATTCAATAACAGTGCAGTGAAAGGTCAGAGCTTGTCAAGAGCTTAAAAACAGCTGATGGAGAATGCAGTGTAAGCCAAGAGTGTTTTTCTTGCCATCTTGCTGGACGTGGAGCTGTGAGGAATGCTATGATGTGGCTGATGTCCTCATATTGGTATGCATAAAGGGTGAGAAAAGCAAAGAGGAAAGAAGTGGCACAAAACAGCGAGATGAGCCCCGAGGGAGGCTGGGGCATGAGCTGCTCCGAATGAGAATCGGCCCGGCTTGTCAACACTCATCTGCATTTTAACCTCCTTTTGGAGTGGCACGCTCGCTGGCGGGCAGCCTGACATATCGAGATGTAGAGCGAGAAAAGCCTGCTCTGGGCTTTCATTAGCCAAGCGCCAGGCTCATGCAGTATTTACTGAGCGGTCCACTAATTGAGTTTTAATGTCAGTGACTGCTCCCCAGAACACACACACGCAGCAAGGTAGACGGAACTTTAAAGGGCAGCCGTGCTTGTGGCTGCACTGCCGTTAAACCACAACGCAGCCTTCGAAAACTGCAGGCCCAGAGGGGACAGAACTATTGTAAGTGAGCAGAGAGAGCCCTGGCCCATTAATTCTGGCTGCATACACAGACACACAAGCACATACATACATTTCAACACACAGAAATGTGTGTGTAATGAGATCTAAAATAAAATGGTATGATTTCAAACAGGTGAATGTAATCATTATTTGGTACAAAGCAGTATTCATGAAAGGAGCAAAGATGGGCAGAGGATCTCCAGTTTGTCAGATGTGTGAGTAAATCATTCAAATGTTTAAAAACTATTTTCCTCAAAGAAAAATCAGAAAAAATGTTCATATTCCTGCATATTCTGAGATACACTACCACACAGTAGAAATGTGGAGTGTGGTCAGATAAATCAGTATTCCAGATCTTTTTTGGAAAAAATGGACACAGTGTACTTCAGGCCAAGGACGAAAAAGAACCCTCAAGACTGTGATATGTAACAATCCAAAAAGCAGGTTCTGCCGTGGTATGGGGTTCTGTCAGTGCCCTTGGCAAAGATTACTTAGGCCATTAAGGCAGGAAAGTACTTTGAGATTTTTGGCTTCAATATGACAGAGACATTCGTGTATTTTTCAATAAAACTATGCCATACCATTTTCTGCACACTTTACAATGGCACATCTGTGGAAGAGGAGGGTGCTTTACTGGCTTGGCTGCTGATGAAGCTGATAAGACTAAGCATTTTTGTATGTGCATTTCCCATTCTGCCCTAACTTTTGTTGCATTTGGGTTAAATATGAATGCATGTGTGTGTTTTCTATGTGTGTATATGTGCTCTTCATACATAAACAAATACACTCTACATTTACTCTTAAAGAGTCACCTTTTTTCTTTTTTGGGGAGGGAACTTTCTATATAACTCACCAATGGCCAGTTATCAACCGCTAGCTATTGCCCCAATTGGCTTTGGTATCACCGGGGCTGGAACTTGCAGCCTCCCCAGCAGTACTGCCATGGTCTGATAGGTCTTAAAGTAAAGTGACCCTTTATGGTCACGCATGAACACACCACAGCACAGCACACAGTGTGAACAATGTGAAATTCGTTCTCTGTATTTAATCCATTCACCAAGTAAAACAGTGGGCTGCCACCAACAAGGGGGCACCCAGGGAGCAGTGTGTGGACAGTACCTTGCTTAAGGGTACCTCAGTGGTGCCACCAGCAGTCCTGGAATTTGAACCCACTAGCATTTTATCACATGTTCAACTCTCAAAGCACTAGGCCTCCAGTGGCCCCAAACCACTGGGGCAACCACCTAGACAGTTGTGGCGCTTCAGAACTAAGATCAAAAGTTTGACTGATCTTTTGTACTTTTCCTCGACTCTCATGTTACTGTGAGGAAGGTAATCTGCTTTTTATATTTTTATATTTTGGGGTTGTGTTTGCTGAGCTCTGTTGTTGCTAACATCTCTCATTGTGAACTTTATCATTTAATCCAAAATCTTTACCATTTAGACCATGAGCGTCAAATCTTATTCACAAAAGGCCGGTGTGGCTGCTGGTTGATCTTTCCAAGCAGGCGCTACTGATTTTCTGGAATGAAAAATTGCACACCATCCCTTTGTTTGATTTACACTTTACACCAAAAGAGAAGGGAAGCACCAAGCTAACAGAAAGCTGATGTCTGGATGTACTATGATGTTTCTCTGCAGTTCTATGAGAAACTCACTGTTTTTGACAGGCTACTTGAGCCACTACATAAAGTAACAATTCTTTTACTTGAGTGTGGGTTCAGTCTACTCTACCCACCTCTACACATGCCACACACATACTGTATATCCTCATTCACTCTAATACATCTAATACAAGGCTGGTAGAAATCCCCAGCATAAACCATAAACCCTAGTGGCTCCACAGTCCAAAAGCATTAATAAGGTAAAAAATATCACTCAGCAAGAGTTGTTTACAGTACCTCAGCGAACAACCTCAGCAGTGCACACAAGTAAACACTATCTGTAAACATTCATCCACAGGTATGCATAAATCATACAATCATAACATAGACAAGCAGCAACCACTGTGAGCACTGGAGACTCTTCTACTGACTTGGCAGAAGTCGTGCAACTCAAGGATCCCTGTTTGCTCTCTAGGTCAAATATGCATCAAAAGCCAACAGGAAATTCACTGAGATGAGCCGCCCCACACATACACACACCACATTCCTCTTAGTTTCACCCCAGTTGGAATATGTGAGATGATTAGAGGTAAATTGAATATTTAAATAAAAGGAATTAATAGGAAAAGATAGGCCAAGACTATGTGCTCTGATTACCCTATGAGCAGAATAAACACACAGGAATTTGCATCTCAAATGGTTCAACACTGGGAGATGCGGCGCTGTGGAGCTCATTAGAAGCTTGCTTTACTCCAAATTATTTTGCTAGTCCAACCCTCCTACCAGAAGATAGACGCTCCGGGGAAAAAAGAAATTCTTTATGGGAATTATTCATCCAAATAGCAGATAAACCATAGCAATCATTTATTTCAAAAAGCGAGGCTGACTAATTAACGGTGTGAATTCAAGCAGGAAGTTGGTATTCCAGTTAATTGCATTGATGTGCATTGTGCAGGTTGAAGGCTCAAACAGACAGAATCACTTTCGCTCCAGTAATGTAACTGTTCCCTTTCTCAGAAATAACAGCCGGATTCAGTAGACTAGCTCACCCTTGTGTCTAATCCAATTTAGCTTTATCATAAAATATTTAATCACGAATGGACTTCTAGTGCTTCCGTCTGGGCGGGAGCTGAACGTTGCTTAACTTGGACACGTTATGGTTTATTTCTTACTTTCTTTATTTATTTAAAGTCTTCGGCATCTCTGAGCTCATTAATTGGATGTAGATTGCTGAAGATCAAGATAAAATAAAGGATCCAGGGATCATTATGTAGGCCATTACTATTATTCACTGTGTCTTCAGGATTCTAGCTGGTCACTGCATGCTGTGTAATGAGTGTGTGAGGGTGCTGTTTGCAGCAGGAAAATTTCAGGTGTAAGTTCAATTCTTCGCATAAGCCATTATAATTATACCTGAAGTATAATTATTATTATTAGTATAATTCAGAATAATTACAACCTAAACATTATTGTTTTCATTCAAAATTGCAATATATTGCTTAGTAAAAATACACTATATGAGTGCTGTGAAAAAATTAACACTTCCTGTTTAATTGTGAAAATAACTTTATTCTTATTCTGACATTTTGTTTTAAATTTTTAATAGGCCGTTTAAATGATCTACTAATACTTTAATTGTCAGCAAACTATCTGATGAAGCTCTGTGATTATCATGAGCATTAGCTTTAGTTTTAGATACAGGATTAGGGGGGTGTTTACGGCTGGCAGTAGCTTTTATCCAGATATGTTTAATAGATATATTAAAAGACATGCCAGATCTGCAGCTAGCTGCCAGAGTTGTGCATGATGTAGATCAGTACTATAGTATATTGTGTTCTTGCCCTCTGATGATGACTCCTAACTCACAGTGTGCTGAACCGTGTGAAATATAAGTGCACAAGAACCTTTATTAGTAGCCTAGTTGTTGTGACTCCCCTTCAGTTAGAAACTGCCAAAGCAAATTCCACAAACTGATAAGAATGAGGCACTGGAATATGATTTTTTATTTTTACATTTTACACCTGAGTATAACAGAAATGACCACAGCTCTTGCTAATTCCTGATAGCCTGTCAATGGGGTTTTCAGTGTTTTATTAATGTCACACTCATAATAGTGAACATTTGCTTTCCCACTGGATTTAATATTTAACTAGATATCTGTATGCTCATATAAAGTATAGTGGCCCCTTGTAGGCACACGTGAATACAACACAGCTTGAAATTCTTTCTTTGCATTAAAGCCAGTCATCAAGTGAAGCATTGGGCTTCCACCAATGAGGGGCGCCCAGGGAGCAGTGGGACTCCTTGCTCAACCCACAACCTTCTGATTGCAGGGGCAACACCCTAACCACTAGGCCACCATCTGTCCCATGAATATAACACAGGTCAACAAAAAAACATTTTGTAATCATCAGAAACACTTTTCTAAACAGTTATTCATGCTGATTTCAGATCTGCTTTCAGTTTGTTCAGTCACATCAACTTTTTGATTTATGAATAATAGATTTGCAATAGACTTGCATGCGGTTTTTATTAAACAAAACACACATAAACTTATCTCTGATGATTTTGACCTGTTGACCTGAAAATACTAAATACAAATGGCACTAGATTTTTTACAGTCTATTGTACAGCGACCTCCCCCATCCCCATGTTTTCAGTTGACAGTGCAAGTGGCCTTTACAACCTTAAGTGATTCTCAATGTGACGTTTGGATGACGTAAGGCAAAATATGAGCCTCTCCCCCATACAGATCGATCTATTCCAATGCAATAATCTAAAGTTCCATTATGATGTAGTGCTCGTGCTCCTTTGTGCCTCATCAAAGTGGCGATCATAAATCGAGTTTGATGTGTGTTCTCCACATGCTCGCCCTGCTCTGCCCAAGTTAGTCACTCTCCAGTGCACACAGATTGAAAAAGAGAGAAGCAGCAATAGATGAGATAGCTTCTATCAGACTCGACCTGTCGAGATGAAAGTGTGTAGTGACCTGAGTTGTTGTCGCAGCTTCTCCTCAGAGCCCCAAACGTTACTTCCAGCCTAATCTAGACCTCCGAGCTGGAGGGAAGTACACCCGTAGCATACAATCCAAATTCAAGTGTATTATGAGTAAACTTTAAACTAAAACTGAGGCAGTATACTTGAAGTTTAGTGAAGTATACTTGACTTATACTGATAAGAAAGTATATAAAGTATACTTTTATAAACTTCAGATGTAGTCCAAAGAAGTATTAAATGAGTACACTTTCTAGTACACTACAAATACATGGTCCATATACTTGCTATACTTATACTTAGACTCAAGCATACTTCATAACATGAACTTCAAGCATACTACTTTTTTCTAAGGGCTAAATGTTTCAAACCATACAGTCATCCCTTATCATGCTGTAATTATGAGTGGGTTGGACCCAGACAAAGCAACATTTGTCTGTGATTCATTGCCCCACTCAGTGTCTCAGGGTCTGTTTTGTCTTGTAAGGACTTAGAAAGTGGAGTAAATAAAAACAGCCGTGTGAGCCCTTACTTGTGTGATTCCATGACTTTCAATGTTTAGTCAATGTAACATCTTTACCATGGCTTAAAGAAGGGTTGAAAGTAAGAGGTTTTTTTAGCACAAATCAAGCAAATACACAAAACATGTTAAACTAACATTCAAATGGAGGACATGAAGGACATTCTAGTAATTTACTTAATTATTAATTTACTTTCAGTTTATAATTTGGGTAAAAGAGATGTGATTTAAAAGTAAATTAATTAATCACTATCACAAATATGATTGAAATTAAATGGAAAAACAATCATTTGTTTATCTTCCTCGTTTCTTGAACGTCAGAATGTTTAGTGCCCTGTTGAACTCTGTCACTGATTTCTGGAGTATTACAGACATTTCACAGAGGCGAATGCGTGAGATAATAGGTTTGAGTGAATGCTGAGGGACAGTAACGAAAATGTACATTTCATAACCTATAATAGATGACTCATGAAAAGGAATATCTCGAGCATGATATGTTAAATTAGTTCTCACAATATAGGTTTTCTTAATGTTGTATGTTTTGAAAATGTGCATATATATTGTTGTGAAGGACTCTTTATCTGTGTTGTTATATACAGTGACTTTATATGCATAATATTTTTGGACACAGGTGATACCACTGTTTTCTCAAGAAAAAAAAACATTTGGACAGCTGCAGTTTCCCACAAAGTGAGTGGTACAATAACTTTAAAAATTTAATCTGTGGTGGGGTCTTGTAGGCAGCTTTTTCTGTGTTTTTCTTTGTTTGTAAAGGAATGTCAATTGCTTTGATCTGGGGTATTCAATGCAGCCCCCAAATACCACCAGTCTGTCCAACTTGATCTCCATTCTCCAGTCCCTGATCACCTTGTCCAGGTGTGTTGTAGGCTGGAACAAAAGACGAATATTAACTACTTTCAAATCCCTAATCATTTTCTGGGTGTAAAAGGGCTGGGTTAAATTTAGTGGCTGTATTTCCAGTAGGAGGGTTTGAGATCATTGTTTTGTTGCAATATTGCAACACCAAACAAGGACCCTGGCACTTCCCATGCCATTCCAGTTTAAAAAAAAACAAGTTTGAGAATAACCATCATTAAACCATTTACAAAACCACATAAAACCATGTCTTTTTGTGCTTTCTTGCCATGCAATGTTTCATTTGGCCAAAAGCAACAAGCCAGAAGTTTTAAAGGAGGATTTGTGTACAAACCAAAGTAATAGGCAGTCAGCCAAGCATGAAGCCAGCGAAGCAATTTCACCACTGTAATTGAATTCAGACTTTAGACCGAAAAGCCAATGAGGAAAAGTAGTACCCATATAATTTGTCCTAAAATTACTTGTCTTCTTTCAGTGCACTCTGCTACTGACCTATAAGTGACCCGGTGGTCAGAACCCCTTCTGACCATTATCATGAAATAGCATCAGTCACTGGAAAGAGCCCCTGTATGTGTGAGGGCCAAGGACAGATTTATTAAAGATTAGACCACAGCTACCATAGTATGACCTCGCAGGGACTGTATGAGTGCCAGTCTCTCAGGAAAACAGCTCTTTTAGCATCAATTCGCCTGTGCGTGCCTGTAAACTAGCCGCAACAACCACAAACTACGTACTCTACCATAACAATGTTTATTAAAAATTACAGCAAGAAAAGAACAAAAACCAAAAACTCAGCAGGAGACCACAAAAAAGCTCCCACTGTATCCAACTTAGCCAACTATGTGAGAGGCAGAGCTCTGAATGAATTGCGCTGAAGTTGAAAAGTCTGACAGTATGTTTATGTTTTGACTTGCTGAGGAGACATTTGTGGTGTAAACATCTTTTAGCAATATTTCATACGCATAGACAAATTTACAATAACCCCTCACTTTTACGCAGATCAGCAGTCGCGGAGTCAGTCTAACACAGATTTTTTCTGAGAACCGAACTGATAATGGTATGTGGAAATACCCACAGAATTCTGTAGGGAATTCTGGATGTTTTCACACAAGGGGACTCAGGGCAGGCTGTAGGCGACCTGGAAGCACTTTTTTTTTTCGAATTCCACACCAGGGTTAACCCCCGGCACTCCAATCCTGATTTCTCTGCGGTGCAAGCACTCAAACTCCACAGTTTGATTGATCTCCAGAAGACTTTCCCAACGAGCCCTCATTTGTATTTTTAGCCGCAGTATATCAGGGGTCCCTGAAAACCATTTACCTCGCTGCAGTGTCCCAATACTTTTGTCCTGCAACCTTCTGAGTTGCATATCTTGGCCAGGTAAGCATTCATACACTTCAAATTCCATTTTTATTACTGTAAATTAAATTAAAAGATTTACCTTAAAATGTACCTTTACATTTTCTTTAAGGGTAATGCATTAAACTGTGTTTGAAATTAAAGTGTGCTGGGAGCATATTTGGAGGCATATTTAGGGTTTACATGATACAAATAGATATTTTTAAGCTTTTTTTTAAAAACCAAAACACAACACTCTTTTTCACTATGTGCGGGTGCTCTTGGAATGTAACTGTACTGTAAATCCTATATATATATATATAAAATTATTGCACTTTAACTTTTTGTCCTACTTTACTCAAAATTACATGTAACATAATTTAGCTGGGGTGCTTATGGCCAGATTTAGGAGTGTTTCTGTGGTAATTTGTGTCCATTAAGTCTGCAGAGCATTTTTGAGGTCAGATGCTGATGTTGGACGAGAAGGCCTGGCTCACAATTTCCGATTCATCGCAAAGATGAGGTGTTCTTCGTCAAGATTTCATTTGTGGAATTTCTTGCCTTCTTAATGTGTTTGGGACAATCAGTTGTGATGGTCGGGTTGGTACACAGTTAGTGATCCTATTCCACTGGGGTTCTACTCCACATTATGGCAAGAATCACTTAACTAAGTAAAAAGATACAACTGCCTGTCATTACCTGTCTGTCAGTTATTTTTTAACTTTTTTAAATGCACAATTCCATTTATTCCTTCATCATTTAGTTTGCTTTCAATATTAATCTAAAATGCAGAAAATAATAAAAACAAAGAAAAAACATTAAATGAGAAGGTGTGTCCCAGTACTTTTGTCCATATAATGTGTATATAACAAAATATAACACCTGTTTTTCAGGGTTGGGCTACGCCCCTTATTTCCCGTGAAGGGTAGTCTTAGTGCTTCAGCATACCAAGACATTCTGGACAACGCCATCCTTTCAACATTGTGGACACAGTTTG
This sequence comes from Hemigrammopetersius urotaenia, assembly GCA_037974485.1. Taxonomy (NCBI): domain Eukaryota; kingdom Metazoa; phylum Chordata; class Actinopteri; order Characiformes; family Alestidae; genus Hemigrammopetersius; species Hemigrammopetersius urotaenia. The sequence goes on from JBBPDC010000019.1 coordinate 3,258,768, forward strand.
GGGGAGAACCTTTTCTAGTCCAGCATGGCTGTGTCCCAATGCACAAAGAAAGGTCCATAAAGACGTGGCTGAATGTGTTTGGTGTGTAAGAACTTGACTGGCCCATACAGAGCCCTGACCTCAACCGCATCCAACACCTTTGGGATGAACTTGAACAGAAATTGCGAGTCAGACCTTCTCATCCAACATCAGTGCCTGCTCTCATAAATGCTTTACAGAAAGAATTGACATAAACTCCCACAGAAACACTCCAAATCTGACCATAGGCACCCCAGTTCAATTATGTTACATGAAATTTAGAGCAAAGCAGGACAAAACGTAAGAACATTTACATGCTCTGATTGTGGCAAAAAAATGATGGACAGTATATAATGGCATTTATCGTATCCGATTAAAATAGCATCCTGAGAAGACCTGGATATTCCAGCATTACCATTTAGCAGGACATGCATGGTAATGCAGGACAGCACCACAAAAGACAGAATAAACAGAAGGTAGCATTATATTGATAGAGGCTGTTACCCAGACCTCAGTTAAAGTGATTTCACTATGATGGTTTCACATAAGCAGGCACATTTCATTGTCACACATTTGAAGGCTTTTATGTAAAATGAGGCTTTGGCTGCTTTTTTGCCAGGGCTAAGCTGGATTTGATGTATTAATGCAGATACTCTCTGATAATCCAAACAGATTTTCTACATTTAATTTTAAAATCTTATTTTACTTACATACCTTCGGTTGTGGTGATCGGAAAGAGCCCGAGTTCTACAGAAACTCATTTGCTAATGTGGTTGCCTGTTGCAGAGTGGGATTACTACCTCTGAAATGTGCTACATATAACTTTGCACACATAAGGCTGCATGACAACTTAAAGGCATGGTAACTATTCTAACAAAAAAAATGGCCCTAATAAATGTGCAGTATGTTTTAATGCATCTCCGATATCATAAATCTTTATTCTGTTCATTTAGATTTTGAGACAGAAAATTCTTTCAGTTTGAGGTGTTTGTGTGAAAGTGGAGGGACTGACCTGTAAACATCAATTCTGACATTAAAATTTTGGAAACAATTGGTAATAATAAAAGGCTGGTAATAATTTAAAAACGTTCACTAAACCCAGAACGTGAACGGAGCTCACCATGGAAAAGTAATTCATCCCTAATGGTCAGAAACAAAACTTCCCACAAGTTGTTGACCAACCCCGCCTGCTCATGCGCTTTGATTGCACATGGTGGCACCTTGGCCAGGAGTCCATAGGGCATACTGATTTATTTAAAATTAATTCCTTGTGTTTTTAAATGTTTTGACTTGCGTTTATGCAGCAACCTTCTAAAGACTTTTTGATGTTTCTTCCTGTTCAGTTTAAACTAATTCCAAAGCATTTGTCACACAAGTGAGGTCTAAGGAAGCTGAATTAAACTTTAATTTGAATTCAATTCAATTTTTTCCAAATCTGATCAGATGGTGTTGAACCTCACAGTAAAGTACTGAAGTTCCCTCTATAAATTGTATTGTCCCTTAAAAGGCAGGGGACGCTCTTGATGTCTAAAGTGAGGCACTGTTGTTTGCAACAGTTCAATTTTAGCATTTTAAGAGCTTTAAATTAGGAATAACTTGATGCAAGTAAAAAATAGCAAAATCTGTGAAAAAAGCAAAAAATATCAGGCAATCTTGGTTTTGCTGTTAGCAGTTATATGATAGAATGATTCCTAATATCAGGGTTAAATTATGAAAAACAGCCATATGTAATTTTGCTATTACACCACTGAAAGCATGACCACAACACTTTGCACAGATTGATCAGATTGTTAATAGTCCTCCATCTAAGCTGCACTGTAACTAAAACAAATTAAAGACCTTTACAGGGTTATCATCAGTCTTAGAATCACTTTTTACATTTACAACATACCCGCAGATAATTCAGTACTTCTCGTTACCTCTGCCTTGCTCTTTAATACTCTTATTAAAATTAAAGCTAAAGTTTTTATTTTTGCCATTATGCAGTCTGTGATATTTAATGAACGTCACATATTATTGCTGCCAAAACCAAAATATATACAAACTTCCATAAACTATCATGAAAGTATTAGGATGCCATTTATTAAAAAAACACTTTTATCACCCCACCATTAGGGTTGAATACTTCTTGATACCTATCATATTAAATCATCGTCTCTCTCTCTCCACCCCCTATCTATATAACATGGAACAGCTTCGGGAGAAAAATTAAAAGACCACAGCAAAAACGTTTCTCAGGTTTTATCCTTTACAGGTGCAAATATTGAACAGAACAGCTTTGTCTTAGTTTTTAAGAACTGATGGCAATATTTCTCCTAATTTTCAATTAAAAATATAGTTTTATGCATAAATGAAATGACAATACATCAAAATACAGAACTTCTCAGAACAAATCTCTTGTTCACTCAAAATGCCAGTAATTACCTTTGATGTACTTCTGTGAAGAGTGTTGATTACAGCAGTAGTTTTTATACCTTTCCCTATTAAATAAGATTTGATTCAAGTGATCATCTAATCAGTACCTCATAAAGCAGAATGAGGTGCTTGTGCAGAAATTTAACCGACAAGGAAATGCTGGCATACTCGGAGAGGCTGATAAATTGCAGTGGTCTCTTTTTTATATTGTACTACAGTCCTCTGCCAATGGGCCTCAACATCAAAGCACTGCTGCCATCTTCTGTTCATTCAGTGTAAAAAGGTTTTTCCAACTTAAAAATGGCCTGCTAACAAATGAACCAAGGAAACTGAACACATGTATCTTAGTTATAGAAAAATAAGATCAACATGGAGACATTTTTCAAATGCTGTTTATTAACAGTTTGTGTTTTGTCAATCACACGTGAGAAGAGTGCTCTTCTAATACGACTACATCCAGGATTACACTCAGTAACAGGGTTCCTATTTCTACAGCACAACAATTTCTAGCAATTGCTTTGATTGCCCTGCTTGACTGAATGCATGAGATATCAAAGAAAATATACATATCTATTGAAGAAAAGCATTATATACTTAACCGACAGCAAGGGTAAAAACAGCCACCATAACTTCCCCGTTTCATCACCTCATGGTCTTCATTAAACTATGCATGAATTTTTTTTTTTTAAATGGTAACACTAAAGCAGAAAAAAAAACAAAACAAACAAACCACTTTGGTGACATTATATACATGCTTATACATATAAAAAGTGTTTTATATAAAAAAGTATTCTTAAAAAATGTTAAATAGAAGGTATTGCACAGTGATGAGGGAAAGGATTTGACTGTGATGGTAATGCGAGAGCAGCTCTTAGGGCTTTCTGCGCCTGAAAGACAAAATTCCAATATCCGAGTTACAACAAATTCCAAACAGCTCCTATCTGGGGCGACAGGAGGCAAAGGTGAAATAAATGTGTTTAAAAATGCACATACTTTGGATATCCATGGTGCTGATAACCAGGTCCCAAGTTTGAGCCAGCTCTCATCTCCACTGCCACAGAGCACTAAACAGACCATAAAGACGTGCAAGTGTTGGTGCTGAAATTTAAGGATTTCCTGGATGATTTGGCTATAATTTTGATCTGCTTAAATCACTATAAACCTGTATTTTACAAATTATCTTAACTGAGCTGACTTTCATTTTGTTCAACTCCTTTCAAATATGTTTTAGTGTAGTTTTCTTTCAACAACTAAAAGAGATCAAAAGCAAAAAAGTTCCTTACTCTGGTCTCCACATCGGTCCAGTCCCCATTGTTCTCTTGGCTTGGGCCAGATTCTGATGATCTTCTTTTGCGACTTTTGTGAAAACAAGCAGCTCAGTTGGTTAGTCAGACTTAGTCAAACTACTCATTGGCAATATGCATGCAACCACCTAAAATATAGAAATGCAATTTAATTTTATTCACCTGGAGGAAACCGGGTTTTCTTGTTTCAGTGTTTCTATGTCAGTGAACTGCACTGCTTGCCCTCCACCTCTAGTTTTGAACACTTCACCCTGAAAAACAAACATTTCATTAGCCTTGAGTCAATGGTAAAGGTCATTGTATGCTAGTTCGTCCAAATTAGACATGTAAGGTCACCTTGATGAGCTTGGTCTGAATCTCTCCATCTGAGGCCACCTCCTGGTGTGTCAGCATGTACTTGTCGCACTTAGACAGAGCTTTCTCACTTGGAGCGGTAACCTTGATGGCATTGGGGACGTTTGGCTGCATGACTGTGTCTAGCTCAACATTAGTGGTTGGTTTATGATCCACCCACCTCTCGGCACCAGCTGATTGTGAGCGCCTGTGCACAGGCCGAACTGGTGCCGCAGTCTGTACAACCAAAATACATGAAGTCAGTAGAAGGGAGAAGCACTTGGGAGGGAGAGTTGCCAGTAAATATTAGTGAGTTAGTGGAACTACTCTACAGCAATAACTAAACATGCCAAGTTGTTGACAGAAGCTACACAAGATACCCACAGATAAGCATTAGTGATTTAATACACTTCTTTACGAGTTCAATGTGATTTTTCCACACAAGTAATGCTCTTTTAACCATGCATAAGTATACAGAGGGTCCTCCTTTCCTTCAACAATGATGTAAGTAGAAACACACCCTAGCCTAACACAGTACCCTAGCCTAACACAGTAACCTATCCTAACACAGCTGTAAAAGTGATAAACTACGACAAATGTGTAATTTTTTATTTAGACGTCATGATAAAAGGCCAAAAAATCCTTATAGTACAAAAAGTGTACTCTTGTTCATAAGGCACATTACTGCGTAGTAACTAAACTAATTTGCCCACGTGAGTGTTAAACTCAAAACATCGTATGTCAAGCTCCTAATAACTCGAGGACACCCTGTACTGAATTTTAAGGCTCAAGATTTTTCAAACCACAAAAAAGGCACAAAACATCACATTTTATGTCTCAATTTATTTGTCTAAAGTGCAAAACAGGTCATGACATGGGAGCTCAAATTAGCAGCAGATAATTATAAAACCATTTTAAGACCTGTACAACATGCACAGCCACTAAGCACCACAGTTGTGCTATGCAAGTACTGGCTATGTTAGCAGCTTCATCTACCTACAACTACAGCAAGATACGACTGACCCTGAAATCATTCTCCTCTAGGTCTACATCTCCTGGCTGGACAGACACCTCACAGTCTCTGGTCCAGCATCTGCCTCTTCTCCTGCCAAGGCTGCTGGGGAGGCCCTGAGCTCTGTGCCTACTTTGGGGAGGGGAGGGACTGCCCTGTCTGTCAGTCTGTGGCACTCGCTGCTCCCACTCAGAGATGCAGGAGGCCACAGACACACTGCTGGTAGTGGGGGAATAAGGAGCTGCCCTGATCACCTGGGGGGAGGAATGTAAATAAAAATATGGCAGGAGTGGGGTGGCCAGAGAGCAAAGTACAGACAAGTCATAGTGCATTCAGTTAGTACACACTGTGCATGCACACATACACTTTAAGAAAAAATGTTAAAATCAGTTTCAATAATCAGTAACTTAAAATTATGTACAAGGATTAATTCCACAAACAAAGAACCATGCAATAGCAAGTACTTAATTTCTGAAAAAATTGAAACTAGAACAAATAAAGACAGTTTGAGCTGTAGTAAATTAAAAAAGCCAGCCAGGGAGACGTACGGGTACGGGTGAGGGAGATGCAGATCTCTTGGCAGGTACTCGATCCTTCTCTCGGGAAGGCCGTAGAGGTTTTTCTGGTCTGGTTTGGCTGTCCGTCTTGCCCTCGGTCACTATGGCTTTGAGCTGCTTAAGCTTCTCATCCTTTACCCATAGCTTGTTCTGCATCTCCAGCTCCTTGGCATTTACCCGCCTCTCCTTCATAGTGAGATGCAAACGATAAATGTCAAGCCAGAGCCGGTTGCATGTAGACAGTACAATACAATGTCAGTGTAGTAACCAACATGCCAGCACTGGAACCACAAATTGTGGAAATGTACATTTGTAAATAGGTTCATAATCCCCCAAATTACTCATGATGACCTCCATATGATATAACATGCCTGGCTGCTGTTGGAACAAATGCAAAATGACTGGAAAGGTTTGGCAAAGAAACAAATGTACACTATTTTCAAATTATTCTAGATGTCCACCAGCAAAAATATATTTGAAGCAAATGTAGATATAGATATCTATATCTATATATATATATTAGAGGTGGGCATAGATTAATTTTTTTTAACAGCGTTAATGCCGTTTGTAATCTTGGCGTTAACGCGCACGAGATTCTCTCATATATATATATATATTAGTGCTGTTACAAATAACGCGTTAACTATTTGCGTTAATTTATTTTCTTTTAACACTTTAAAATAAATTGATCGCGCGATTAATTTGAAAATTAAACGCCCCTCTGCATTGCAGTACCACACAATCAGTGGGGGCAGTATTGCGCTATATCTCTCTATGTACCTGTACAGTATATAGCAGAGATGACAATAAAGTTGACTTTGACTTTATCGGCGACTAGCACGCCAGAGGAAGAAGCCACTTCACGTGTCCAAGTTCGGCTGCTGCTGAGTCAAGCTACTGATGGAGGATAAACACTCGCTGTTAAATGAACAATTTCGCTTTAAGGTTGTACTCACACAGGCAGTTTGAACCTTGCCCGAGTGCGTTTGACCACCAAAGCGCAGTTCGTTTGACTAGTGTGAGAGCTCCGAACCGTCCCCGGGCGCGGTTCGTTTAGCCGTCCCTGGAAGAGGTGAGCCAGAGCACGGTTCAGTTGAACTCGGGCGCGCTGGAGCACGGATCAGGACATGCAACGCCACGTTTTTGCGAGCAGGAATTTGGAGCGAGAGGCGGGAGAGGCTTTGTCCTTTAATTCAAGTTATTTAAAGCTACGTTTTTGTCTTAACACAGAGT
>JBBPDC010000019.1:3308771-3323816 GCA_037974485.1 Hemigrammopetersius urotaenia
CAACAACAGACCGGCGATAAAATTCAACCAATCAGATGACGACTTCAACATTCCTGAAGTGTTTCCAGTTAAGTGTATCATATGCATCAGACGTTTAGTCAACGTTCCGTGGGCGTGACGTCTGAGGCTGAGACTAGGGTTAAGGCTACTCTACCAGCCTTCCTATAGTTCCTTATCATGGCACATAAGTAAACATGGCCCCTTATAGTCATGTGTGAACACAGCACAGCACACAGTGTGAAACTTGTTTTCTGAATTGAACCCATTAACCAAGTGAAGCAGGGCTGCCGCCAATGAGGGGCAGTGTGTGGGGACGGTACCTTGCTCAAGGATACCTCAGTGGTTCCACTACCAGTCCTGGGATTAACCCCCACGACCTTACGATCACAGGGGCAGCTCCCTAACCACTAGACCACAAGCTGTAAATAAATAAGAAATATAAATCATTACTTAAATGTTGTAGGAAGCCTCACCTGTTGTACAGGGACGTCAATTAGACAAGGACGGTGAACACAGATGTCATCACATCTTAAACAATCGTCTGTACATCATTAAGAACAGTAAGTAACTGAAACCCAAACTGCTATTCGCACTGCTGCTGTCTGACTGGCTTGTAAGTCTCAGTGTCTGAGCAGGCTCTGTTCACACCCTCATGAGACACATAGGAAACAAATGTTCAATATTTCTAAGAGTAATGAATTGCATTTTATGTATTTGAAGATTTATTATTATTCAGGAAAGCACCTGCGTTCACAGAGCTGACCCTGAAAAGAAAGCAAAGACTTGCAAGATTGAACACCAACCAATCAGGACTTGTGTTATGACAAAGATGTGACTTACAACCTCCTGAGATTTATCTTGGGAAAGGTAACCTATCTTCTGAATGGCAAGGTGATAAAAGTGTCTATTTGTATCCTTGAGGTAGTCTGAAAAATCACAAGGAAAGTGAGGGAGAAAACTTGCTTCAACTGAGAGTTTGACTATTCGATCCCATTGATGTGTTTTAAGAAGCAGTGATACTGTAACTCAAGACAAATACCATACTTTGTGAACTATTCTAAGCATCAGTTGCTGACACCAAAGCAGGGGGCTGAGGGGGGTGGCACATATGCGCCTTAACAAGGCCCACCCACAGGAACCTGCCAGTCAGTGTAAGGAGCATTTGCTCTCTTTCGATGTTGTGAAATAACTCTGTTTTTAGCCTCTCGCTCGCTGAGCCCAGCTTTGGACACCCTTGTTAGGGCATTCTGTGTACTGCTGGAAGTCATGGTGTTAATGTTTGATGAAGGTGTGCGAGTAAGAAGGTGAAGGGTAGAATTTGAGGTGAGAAGAGAGGCAGGCAGGCGTCTTTAGTGACCTTGGGTCTTTTCAGAGACTGAAGTTGGATTCCAGCAGGGACACATGGTCCAGACTGACAAGGCCATCTGCTACAGCGCCAGCCCTGGAGAGGGAGGGAGGAGGTGAAGGAAGGGAGGGGGGCAGTGGACACAGAATTCCACCCACTGGGGTGTGGAGGGAGTAGATATTCTGGGAGATCATAGCAAGCACCTTGGATTGGGACTTCAGTGTCTTTAAATGTTGCTAAAATCACCTAAAGCTGCTACAGTGGTTCTTTGAGAAGACCCAGGACTGATCATAGGAGCACGGATGAATATTTGGTGTTTCCCTCAAGTTTTCAAATGGTGATGAGCAACAGGGAAATTGGCTCCTGGGATCTCATATGCAGTGGATCCAGTTTCTTTCCCTTCTCTCTGCACCCCAAAGCTGATAGCGGTGGATTAAAGAGGCTGGTGGGTGCAGAGGCCTGGTGTGGATCGTCCGTCTTTCAACTGCTCCTCCATTGTCCAAACAGCACAAGGAAAAGGATTGCATGCGTGGGCTTCTGCTGAAGGCCGAAGAGCCAGGTGGATGAATATTTTTATGAGGCACATTGTTGTAGAGATGGGCCAGGACCAAACGAAGCAGCAGATCGAGAAAGGGCTGAAGCTTTACCAGTCCAACGAGACAGGAAAAGCTCTACACGTCTGGACGAAGGTGCTGGAGAAGACATCCGATCCTGGGGGGAAGTTTAGGGCTTTAGGTTGCCTGATTACAGCACACTCAGAGATGGGGAAATACAAGGAGATGCTAAAGGTAAACTATGTGTTTATATCAGTTGGCAAGTTACTAAAATCTTGATACTTTCCCCCCTAGCCAGAACATTATTGGTTATCATTGCAATGGTATATTTTAGTTCTTTTGAATATACTGGACATTAATGGTTTCAGAAAGCTTATTCATTTTTTAAAACCAAAACATTCACTTAGAAAACTAAAAAAACATAATTCCGTTAATCAGTACTCATTTGCAATCCAGATAAAAACATGACCTCATGCAACCTAGAATTATATCTATATTATATAACCCAGATTAAATTGTTTTTTAAAATATAAATTGTCAGTAGCAATTATTTATGTTTTGTCAAATATTCCCAAGTTACTTTAGATATTTCATATCAAATTAGTAAATAATGTTCATAAAATGTTGAGACTTTCTTTAATTCGTAGCTTCCGTCGGAAAGTGGTAAAAAGAGCCCTGTGCCACATGATCCCCGGCTCAGTACAGCTTGTTGACATAAAGCTCCTTTACACACATAGAAACATGCTTTGCTATGTTTAGTGAGGACTTCATTAGCAACTTAAACAACGTAAACGAATAGTCAGAAGTGATGAACAGAGCAAGAGAAATTGTATTCATGCTTTTCTGAAGTACCTATACAATCCACAAGAGTACAAGAGCATGTGCTTGGAAGACGATATTTGGCTGAGAGAATAAAATTGTTTAATTTTAGCAACATCACTTTGCACAAACACCAACCATTTAGTTTTAAATTGTTTTGATCATGTAGATGACTGGGACTGCTTTTAAATGGGCACACAACTACATGTAAATTAACTCAAAAATAATATAGTTGTCCTGGGCCCGCATTTCGCCAGTGCTTCAGGGTAAGAGTAGGATCTGGTCCCTTTGGTCTTGGGTTGGATGGAAAAAACAAACAGACGTGAGAAGCTTTATAAATACAAGCCCAACTGAATTTATAGAAACTTCAGTCCTTGGATTTCATTACAGATTAGTGGTATGTTGACTCCTCCATGATATTACGGTCAGCAGAAGTATCTGAATGATGTGGTCTAGTCTCCAGGGATACAGTAGTATATGGCATTAAAGTATTTAACATTGGCTTACAGATACTGTGTATAAATAATAAAAGAACTTGCATAAGAACTGCATATAAAATACTTGGACATGCGCTCCTGTCCTAAACTTTCAGTCCAACAAAATAATTCATACATTGTTGTTGTGTCATCCTCCCATCCATTAACAAAATACACACAATCCGCTTTCAGTACGCCCTAGCTCAGATCGACACAGCGCGAGAGATGGAGGATCCAGACTACCTAACGGAAGGCTACCTGAATCTGGCCCGCAGCAACGAGAAGCTCTGCGACTTCCAAAAGACCATTTCCTACTGCAAGACCTGCTTAAACATGCAGGGCACCACAGTTAGCCTGCAGCTCAACGGCCAGGTGTGTCTGAGCATGGGCAATGCCTTCCTGGGCCTTAGTGTCTTTCAGAAAGCTCTGGAAAGTTATGAGAAGGCTCTGCGGTATGCGCACAACAATGACGACAAGATGCTGGAGTGCAGGGTATGCTGCAGCCTGGGCAACTTCTACATTCATTTGAAGGTAAAGTTCTCAAAAAAGTCACAAGGCTCTTTATGGGAATGTGGAAACTTATTTCCTGTTCAGTTTCTCTGGTTCACATGTGAAAAGAATGCCCCATGAACTGCCTTGTTGTTGATTTTAGCCCTGTACATAATAGAGATAGCATTTTTTCAAAAAACCAATACTGAAAGCAACATTCTCAAACAAATAATCAACATCACATACAGAACCACATCATTGTTTTAATTCAGTTAAACTCTTTAAAACTGTAGTTGCAAAAGTGTGCATCACATAAAAGAACTGTAATGCTTACACATCAAATGCAACACACATCAAAAACCTCTCTACGGAAACAAAAATGCCTTAATTTTGAACTTATTTTAATTTTTGAAATGCACAGATTAAGGCTGATTTCCCCCTTACTTTTTCAAATTTGCCCCTTAAATAATTATAATTATAATTAAAAATGTAATTTTAAGGTGAAATGAAGGGGTTGGTTTCACAAATTAATGACCATTTAATTCAAAATAAAGGTGTATGGTGTATTTTCAGGGGTAAATTAAGGTAGGATTAAACACATTTTTACGACACTGTGTTTTGTTGTGCCTGTTAGTCAATTATAGACTAGATTTTAAAGTTAGACAAGATATTAGAGTTCCTTCGATATGTAGTCCCTGTACAGATACAGGGTAATTACTAGTATCCAGGTATTATTAATTATGCCTTATTAACCACATCTGTCATACACAACTGCCTGAAAGGCTGAAATCACTTTGCTGCACTACAGGCACTACAGATTATATGGCCGTAACAAGATGCAGTATATCAGCAGGCAAGCCAGGCAGAACAGCCTGGTCCAGATATAGGTTTTTGTACTCACCTTGACACTGGAGATTTGTAGCTTATAATCTCCTGTATCCACGGAATCGACTGCTGTAATATGTGTGTGACAAAATGGCATGTGGAGAATGCACTCATGTGTCAAAGCCAGCAGGTCAATATATAGAAAATGTGCTGTCTGAGTCCATTTTTAACACTCTTGTACATAAATTTTATACTCCAGTTCTGAGGTCATTCTACACTGTACTTTTGTGTTCCTCCTGCTGTAACAAATCTGTTTCTGGTAAAGAAGAACAAGGTCATGATAATCTATTGAACTATAAAGATGCAGGGAAAAAGATAAAGCTGTGCACTGCAGGTAGACTGCAGAACTGGGATAAGAACATGTTCTTTCTTTTACTTAACCAACATTATATGTCTTACATGAAGGTCTTTATGTTTCTGGTTTTAATTTTTACCGAGATTCTCATTTTACCATTTCAGTTTGATAATTGGTTGGTGTCAGAAGTTGTCAAATAGTGTCAAAATCATTTTTCATCTTTGAATAATCTTATTTACTCATTTAAAGAGAAAATGCAGTGTATTAGACTAATGGGAATGTATGTATACTTTCAGGATTATGAGAAGGCCCTGTTTTTTCCGTGCAAAGCGGCCGAGCTTGTGAATGACTATGGAAAGGGGTGGAGCTTGAAGTACCGTGCCATGAGTCAATATCACATGTCCGTGGCCTATAGAAAGCTGGATCGACTGCCAGACGCTATGGAATGCTGCGAGGTATATAAACTATCATTATTTCTGTAATCACATAATCTATCAACTATCGTTTATCAAAACTGAGCCTTTATTGCTTCGCTGCTTTCCTCTCACATTACACAGCTACACTGCCATTCAAAGCTCTGTCTGTGTAACAAATAATACCTTTTTCTATGGTAAAGAATGAACTAATGGAATTGATGTCAAGGTTTATTGCAGTTCATTGCATGACTGAATCTGTTAGAATGGCCTTTATAACAGTGTGCAGTATTGAAGACTGCTTTTAATAAGATAGCAGATTAACTTAAAGCCCTAAGTACAACCTCAAAGTAAGTTTCTTCCAAAAATATCTGACCTCTGTCAGACAGTGATGTCATCCTAGTCGTGCTGTCAGCATCTGCTAACCTTTTTACAGCAGTGATACAACATACCAGCAGTAGCGGATCAGACAACAGTACAGACAATCTGAATATAGTTATCTACTAGTAACATAAACCTTTGCAGACGGACTGTGGCAAACACTGTAAACACACCACAGTTTGCATCAGTGGTCACCTGAGCAGTTATGGGTTCTAACACCTTAATCCCACCGGCTGCCATATGCTGATCATATTTATCAGTCCCCTTGGCACAACCCTGGCCCCAGACTCTGTGTTATTCTATGAGTGAGCAAAGACCAACAACTGACAGGTGCAGCTGTTTGTAGGACTTACGCCAGATCCCTCCCCCTCCTGCGAGCCCCACCAGCCTCCCACTCCCCCTTTACTATAGCTGCTAAAAAATACATCAGCCAAGGGCTCTCTACAGCGCTGAGGTGCCGTCTGAGAGGAGTGCTAATGAAGAGCTTAGCCCTCAGCCCCTCTTTAATGACTAGAAGAGCGGTGTAACGGAGAGACATCATTCCAACACGGAAGAGTCACAATGCACTGCTGCTGGGAACAGATGACAGAGTGGCACATTCCTCATTTCTAGCTATACTACAGGGGGGATCAAATTTCAGCTTCCATACAAGTGACAAGGGGGCTGAGCTTCTAAAAGCTGACAATGTAATACCTTTAAAAACATGTATGCATTGTTGGAAGAACAGTTTGGTTAAAAAGCAACTGCCACTAAATACTGTCGTTCAGCAAAGACATGTCCGGTGTCCAAAGTTTGCTTCTTTAGCTTTACATTGGAGCCACAAAATAAATGTAGCCATCAGGCAAGCGCAGATTATAGTCACTCGTTAACAGCGTGCAAACTGCATGCCAAAATTGTCACATACAGTATGTGGAGCTGATGTGGTCTCTAAATTCTTAATTTTTTCAATTCTTTTATATATTTTTCAGTTTCTCCTAAATTGACTGTCTAGTTTTGACTGGCAATTCTGTTATGTCAACTAACAAAACTAACAAGAGGGAGGGCCACTCAAGGCTAAGGGCGATGCTAAAATGCTACTTGTTTCCATTTTTTAAGATGAGCCACAAAAGCAAGTCTATTTGGCATTACATGTTTTTTTTCACAAACTGCTACTTTAAGACTCTTGTAGCTTGGAGAAACAATTCAATTTAGAATCCATTCACTCACAGGAATCCATGAAGATTGCCCTGCAGCATGGAGATCGTCCTCTGCAGGCCATGTGTCTCCTGAATTTCGCTGATATTCATCGATGCCGAAATGATGCCGATGTAAGTCAGCTTCAGCTGTAGATGCATTTGAATGAATGATTTACTGGAAGCAAATCAGCTGAGCATTGACAAAGTTCAGGGCTTCAACACATTTCATATTTGTTATTCCCTCTTGTGCCAGCTCTTTCAAAGCCTTTGTGACAACGGAGATATCCAGAATCTCAGTAGAATAACTGCATTGTGTGTGAGACTTCCTGATTATTCCATTGTTCTCTTACCTGTCTAGAAAGCATTCCCTCGCTATGAGTCTTCAATGTGTATAATGACAGAGACTGGCAACCGCCTGGGACAAGCATCCATCTACTTGGGGGTGGGGAAGTGCTGGCTGCTGCAGAAGGAGCATGAGAAGGTTGAGAAATTTGTCCTAATAATTGGCATCTTTATATAATTATAAGGAAAAGCCCTGAGATAAACTGCATTGCTCTGATTCGTTCTCTACTTTAAACAACTAAAATGACACCCAGGTTAAAACATATTATCTGACCAACCATTTAAAAAATTTCCTTTCAGGCCATGGAATCTTTTCAGCGAGCCGATGAACAAGCAGAGGGAATAGGAAACAAGGTGTGTAGTGATTTCTTCCACAGTTTTTTCACTTTTGATACATTCCACACAGATAAATGTGATTTTCCCCCACTATTTCTTGCTTTGCACCATAGCCCACTTCCACACATTGTTAGTTGTGTGTTCTTCCACAGCTGTGTTCACTGAAGGTTCACTGCCTGATGGAGAACATCTACCGCAGTAAGGAGCAGCAGGAGGAGCTGAGGGAGCAGGTGGTGAAGTTCCTGCAGTGTGTGGAAGAACTGGAGCTCTACTGCGGCATGTGTGGAGAGTCCATCGGGGAGAAGAACCAGCAGCTGCAGGCCTTGCCCTGCTCCCACATTTTCCACCTCAAGTAGGTGGCCCTGTAGCACTTTTATGTAGTCTCTATTAAAAGGCATGAAAGACAATTGTGCATGCGACACATGTGACAGCTGAATACATTTCTTATTCAAATGCTATTGTTTTGTAGTTTATTTACCGATTTCTATTTAAATAGGTGCCTGCAGACAAACGGAACACAAGGCTGTCCAAAATGTCGTCGTGCTTCTATGAAGCCAGGTTTTGTATGATGTTCAGCGGCTACAAAGTCCAGTCATGGACAACGTGACCCGTCAAAGTGGCTCCTCTGTAGTCCTCTCTACCAAGAGAGACAGATACAGAAAATGGAATATGTCCTGTTCTGCCCTGCCCTGTTCATGTAATCTAGAATGAATATCAAGACTGAACACATCGTCTCATCAAGAGAAATAACCGTAATGGAAAGCTTCAACAGTCTGCTATAAAATGCAGCATGGACAGACTTTTGAAGAGATACGACTAAGAGTGGCTTGACTGGTTTTCCATGCTGAATGAGGCAGTGACTTGGATAACAATGGCCCCAAAGAAACAGAGTGAGACAAAACAGTCACTACGTTCTGCCATTTTGCAGCCATTGTGCTATGGATCACGTTTTCATGGATTTTGATTCAGGACGAATTTGGATCTTTAGGCCCTGCAATTATTTGGCTGCTGAATATTAAATAAAAATAAGTTGCCTGTTGAACTGCAAGTAGTTTGCAGGCTTACAGACTTGCAGACTCTTGAATCCTACCTGTTTTAATGCTCATGGTCACTTGAGGATACATCAGTGTATATACTTTGTAATACAGAAATGTTCTTTATAAACACTATCAGTATACAGACAGTTTGGTTTTTTTTTAACTGTAACAACAGCAGTTATCTGTTTCCACCTTATTTATTTGTTAGCTAACAAAAGTGGAGTTGTGCTACAGTGGTCTACTATTAAGGACGATTATAAAATGTAGTCAAATAATGATGTAATTTGAGTTGTTGAGTTCTATAACACATTTAACATAACTATGTAACTGATTTGTTTTGTATGAAACTGACACAAATGATCTCAGTTGATATCACAGGTCATTATTTTCCACAACCAAAAAGTAAATGTGCTGCTGAATGGTCAAAGAACTAACCACAAAAGCATTTTCAAATCCAGCTCAAGATCAGAATGAGGGTTTTTTTGTTTTTGTTTTTTATTTCCTTTTACTTCCCCTCATTGTATTGTTTCAAGACTGTGGGACTGTAGTATTGTAATTTTGGGAGTGCTCTAAAACTGACCCAAATGTGGGCTTTTTTTTCCCATTTATTTCTTTTTATGTGAATACTTTTATTTCAAACTCCAATCTGTATTATATAATGTAGCTATGGTTACATATCACTCATTCAGATACGTTTAAAATGATTGAAATGTTTGTCTCGGATAGATGACATTATTTCCTTGTGAGTTGTACTGTACATTTGCTCTATTGGTTCTTAACCCTAGTGCAAATGGTGCCCTTGTAAGGGCCCTGAGTGTTACAAAACAAAAATCTACAGTGTTTAGGGTTACGGGCACCCCGAGACTGAGAACCACCAGACTACTGCATGTTTGTTTTGACCTACATGACCCTTCTGTTCATAATAGATATTCCATATAAAGGACAGCACATAGACCTATTTACACTTTATAATTTGGAAGCACAATACATGTTAATTACACCATTTCATCTTTGAAATATCTCATAAAAGAAAACGAGTTAGCGCAGGTAAGGAATTTTTTACCATCCCATTCATATATACTTCTGAGCATGTCAACTCTTAAGGTGTAAAATGAATTCTTATAACTATAAGGGAGCAATGTGGGATAATGCTGCTCTTCTGTTCTATCTTTTCTTACATAGCCTTCTTGACTCATCTGTTCATGATTTATACCTTATGTTTTCAAAATTATTATTACTGTCCAGTTTTACTAACAGATTGAACGTTGCCCAGTGTAGCTATCTCGCATTCTGGCAACTCACAGTCTATAACTACCTCTTTCCATATGTTCTTTACAATATAAGCATGTTTGTGCTTCAGATTAAAGCTCTGATTGTGTAACTAAACATAGACTGAATTGTTCTGAATACATACCCATTTTTTTATAGTGAAAATGAAATAAAAAAAAACCTTTGCTACATTTAACTCATCAAAGGCTTTCATTTCCTTAAAGATAAAGACCTACAAATACACGGTGCATTGTATTACCCGTGAAAAATCAAAGCGGAAAGTCAACATATTTTTAAGACGTAACAGGAAGAAATGCAGATCCAGTTAAACCGGTACACAACTGTAAGCGAGAAGTCTTGTGTTCACCAGAAGCTACTTTGACTCAAAGGACAGCGTGACTTTTAGATTTTGGAGTTGATCTTAATCGTTCCTGGCATAAACAAATGGCAACAGAATGCCCATTTTCTGAGGCCGATTTGCTATGTCCGGCGTGCTGTGAGGTTTTCAGATTCCCTGTTACACTGACTTGTCAACATAACTTTTGCAAAGTCTGCATTCAGTCTTACTGGGAACGGAAAGGATCACGGCAGTGCCCACTGTGTCGCCACACAGAGAGCACAAGAAGACCTCCAATCAACCTGGCTCTAAAGATAGCCTCGGATAATTTCAAAACTCATGCCAGTCAGAGCATGAAATCAGGTGATCTTTGCACCATCCACAACGAGGAGCTGAAACTTTTCTGCCATAAAGATGGAAAGCCAATCTGCCTTGTTTGTCACTCCTCAAGGGACCACAAAGACCACAAGTGCTGTTCTATAGAAGAAGCAGCAACTGACAGAAAGGTAAGGATGGTCGATGTTAAACTAAAATATGTAAAAGGCAAACTCCAGATACCTAGATTCTCTCATACTTCATATGTTACAAAGATGAACTGCCCACATTGATCTTAGACAAATGGAAACACTTCAAATGTTCAAATGTGTCCTCTCTTGGTTTTCTAACTACATTCTTACCTTGTCTGAGAAATTGTTAATAAGCTGTGTTTATACCCTGCCCTCAATAGAATGATCTTTCTAAAAAGTATGAAGCTTTGAAAAAACACCTGAACTGCGTTAAACAGCTGAAGGAAAGTTTGGAGGGACTTGGAAAATACATTGAGGTAATCTGCTGTAAATAAAACATATCAAACCCTGTAAAGATTAACAGTAACTGAAAGCTAGTGGAGACTGATTAGCATAAATAAAGCCAGCTCCTCTGCTTTCTCCTGAGGCATTTCTTTTTTGCTTGTTTCAAGACTCAAGCTGCTCAAACCGAAGCTCAGTTAAAAGAGGAATTTGAGAAGCTCTATAGGTTTCTGAGGGAAGAGGAGGCCGCTCGGCTGACCGTGCTGAAAGAGGAGGCGGCGAGGAAGGCTATGGTGGTCAGAGATAAGTTGGAGGACATTACTCAAACATTTGAAGAACTCACTGAGATTCTAGCCAACATTGAACACACTATGAAAACAGATGATATATCATTTTTAAAGGTTTGTATAATTCATTTGTTTTAAACACTGGTATTGCATTATTCTTTGATCGTGAGTTTACTAAGAAATATTTTAATTTTTCTAAAGGACTGCAAGGACGCAATAAGGAGGTATGTCTGCACTGTTTTATTTTTTAATATCTCCCACTCCCAAGAGTATTTTTTATTTAAGCAAGATTTTAATAAATAATAATTCACATGATGTCATTGCTTTGTTAGGCCAAAAAACACATGGGTACACAAATGCTTTGAGCTCAGGAAAGGCTTTGACCTCTGGTCTTCAAGTGTATACAGTAACCTCCTGCTTTTTGCGGGGGTTACGTTCCAAGAGCACAAAAATGTGTTGTGTTTTGATTTTTAAAAAAGCCTAAAAATGCCTATTTTTGTAGCGTAAAATATTCACCCTAATATGCATCCAGAATACTTTCATTTCATTTTAAAGTTTAATACATTACCATTAAAGAAAATAAAATGGTAAACCCATATTTGGCTCTTAATTTAATTTACAGTAGGAAAGGTCTCCTGGAGATCAATCAAACTGTGGAGTTTTAAGTGTCTGAGTGATTGCACTGCGGAGAAATCGTGCTTGGGGCATGGGGTTCAACCCTGGTGTGGAATTCGAAAAAAAGTGCTTACAGGTCGGCTACAGCCTGCGCCGAGTCCCCTTTGTGTGACAACATCCAAAAAAGCAAAAACTGCAGAGGATAATTGCAGTTTCTGCTTTATTGTGGGAATTTCCGCATATTGCAGGGAGTTGTGTTCTCCGAAAAAATCTGCCACAGCTGATCCGCATAAAAGTGGGGGATTACTGTATATGTGACACATTGTTTCAAAAGAAGCAGCACACTCCTCAACCATCCAAATGTTTAGCTTGTCTGATGGAAACATGAGATTATATCCTTGAGAATTAAGTGTTTTAAATGCCACAAAAGCTTAAAAACACAGGCTGTTAGGCCCATGCAGTGTCGTCTGTCTTCTTGTGCCAGATATATTTCTGACATTACTTGTTTTGTGCAAGTGAAACAGCAATTGCGAGATGTTCTAATATCAGACTACAAATGTATTATAGGGCTCAGTACCCAATACAGGAGGCAGAATACCCGAAAGATGCTCTCATAAACACTGTGGAGTATCTGGGGTCATTGAAGTATGGCGTGTGGAGGAGGATGGAACAAATAGTGAAGCACTGTAAGTATGCACACATGATAATCTCAGCAATGAGTCCACCACATTTCTCCTCATGGAGAATCTCTGAGGTCATGTTAAGGGCCATTTCACTATGGGCCATGACCCCTCAAAGGGTGAGGGATTGAGTCAACATAAATATAGATTGCCACAGCACAGCTAACATTAAAAATATTGCAGTCTGTTGTGATTCCCTGCTTGGATCTGGAAAAAACTGTTTAAAATAATAATAATAATAATAAAAATAAATTTTATTTATATTGAACTTTACATTTTACCAAAAAATCTCAAAGTGCATAAAATCTGGAACAGACAACGCACCACAAAACATTCTGTGGCCAACAAGCCACTGAATCCACAGAGGGAATGTTATGAGTTTTGTTCAAGAACTCTCATTACTGAGGTGTGGCAGGCCTGACCAAAGCTGAACCAACCTCTAGGAGTAGCTAATAAAGTGAATGAGACCAGTTGTAGGTGTTACATTTCCTTTTGGAGCAGGAAAACGGTCTTTACCTCCTAAATTGAGCAGCCAGTCTTAAAGTGAATGCCATTCAACATTTGGTTCTTACAACAAAGAAAGACGTTCATCTATGACAAGTGCTCTGGATGTCCAGATTACTCATCAAGAATTAAAAGCATAAGATCCATGATACTGCTGAGTAAAACTCTTCTCTTCTTTCACATTTTCCAGGTCCTGTAATTTTTGATCCCAATACAGCCCATCCTAATCTGATCCTCAGTGAGGAAATCTCAAGTGTGCGTTATGGGAAGAACCAGCACCTTCCAGACAACCCTGAACGCTGTTCCAGCCGCATGGCAGTGCTTGGTTCTACTGGCTTCACATCAGGAAAGCACTGCTGGAATGTGGCTGTGGGGAAAAACAGGGAGTGGTATATTGGAGTCGCACAGCAGTCCATCAAAAGGAAGACGAATGTCTTTCTCAATCCTGCTGAAGGGTTCTGGGTCATTGGACTAAACAATGGGGAAACATACTGGGCTCAGACATCTCCTCGCACTCGTCTGTCTCTGAAAAAGAAGCCGCAGAAGATCAGAGTGGAACTGGATTATGATAAGGGGAAGGTTACATTTTTAAATGCTGCAGACCAGAGCACCATCTACACTTTCAAAGACAAGTTTACAGAAAAGCTGTTTCCTTATTTTTCCCCAGGGATTCACATGGATGGTCAATATTTACTAAGGATCTGCCCTCTAAAAGTATCAATAACACTCCTCCAGGATGTATGAAGTTGTTAAAACAATACATATTGATGGGATCTACTTCTCTGTATGATTCATGATATTCCAAACACAGTGTAAAACAGAAACAGTCAAGTTCCCAGCTATGTGTTCCCAGCTATTCATTTTCCAAAATCATTTTAGAATGTTAAAATAATGCTTCCCACGGTGTTTCTTCAGCTTCATTTGTAAAGACAATTTGACAATCAAGGAACATTTCTCCTATATAAGAGATGATATCAATTTAGTCAAAGGGGATCACTGTTTTCCCTGTAGACAAATTCAATTAACCAAAAATCAGCAAAACCCAAAATCACCAGTTGGGAGGCTCTGCATGTTTCAGTTGGGTAATCAATAAGTCTATATTACTGCATTGTTTTGGCCTGTAGGGACATTGGAACAGCAAAAAAAACACAAGCTAATGTTTAAAGTGGAGCATTCTGAGATGCTCACAAAAATAGTCATTTTCAGAAATGCTGAATTAGTATAACCAAATATTATATTATAAACAACAAAATGTTATAAAAGAAACATTATCAGTGATAGAAACTGACACTCTTGTACCACTTAGTGCCCTCTCCAGGGGGCAAACACACCTCCAGCATCACTGAGAGGCTACCTAGCCAGACTAGGCCTCCGAGGGGTGGTGGAGCACACGCAGGTCAGATGTCAGATGTCAGATGTCACTGCCAAAGAGTGGCTTGGGCCAAAAAAGAGTGACAAGCCAAATAACTCACCCAGTCAGCCTGGGAGTTGTGTACCTATTTTTATGATGAGAGGCTTGTGCTGTGAGGATAGTGTTTCCTGGTCAATTCAAATTCAACATGTGAAATAAGGACCACTGGAATGCCATCAGAGCTGAATGGCCAAAGACTGACATTACTCTCCCACACTCAGCATGTACTAATGAATCCAACATGCTGAATCAGGAGTTGGTGTCTGACTGCATCATCATCATACTTAAAAATAAAAATAGCATCTGCAGTACTTTTAGTTTGGTTTGCTTCAAGATCTTTAATTATTTGTGCTTTTTTATGAACAGCATGTTAAATGATCAACCTGTGTGTTAAATGAGGTACAAAAGAAGTAACAGAAAACTCTGTTCTGTTTTAGTAGTACTTAATATTACACAAATGTTAATCTACTAATTAAATGTATGATTGTATTAGGGGTGTTACGGTACACAGATGTCATGGTTCGGTATGCACCTTGGTTTTGGGGTCACGGTTCGGTACGGTTCACGATACAGCAAAGTTAAGCAACAAAAAGTTCTAAAGAATGAG
>JBBPDC010000019.1:3329492-3356992 GCA_037974485.1 Hemigrammopetersius urotaenia
TCTAGTTTTTTGCTTTTTTCCTCCCACTTTTCCTGCTCCCGACGAATACGCTCCAAATGCAAGCTTTTCAAATCAAGAGCAGGTTTTTGTGGTTCCCTGTTGGGTTCTTTTTCTATCAGTTTCCCTGGAATCTGGATTTCTGGCTGTGTGGACTCCATTTTTTCAGCTGGGTTTCCTACTGACTCTTCAGATGGTTTTTCTGCTGGCTCCCATACTTGCTCTTCAGGCCCAGGATCTAGTTTAGAAACTGCAATACGGCGTTGTTTCCCTACTCCTTGGCTCACATGCTTCAATCCCAGCTCTTCTGAGAGCTGGTGGACCACCAGACGTTCATGAGAGTTCAGAGAGGAAGGAAACTGAAACTCCATCTGGTTCTTGTCTCCCAGAAAAACTAACAATTGTTGCCTTAGCTCTTCTTTATTAATCTGAGTCTCTGTCAGATCATCTGCTTTAGATTTAGCATAGTTTGATTTTGTGTGATTACTGTGTTTAAAGTCAGCAGGGGCTTTGGACTGACCCTCCTCTTTCCCTTTATTCTCAAATTCTTTCTTGTGCTTGGACTCTTCCCTTTTGCCTTGATGATTTCTTGCCTTTGGCTTGGTGGAAGAAGACACTTTGCTAGCAGCCTGCTCATCTTTAGAGCCACGGCTGTAGTTTTCAGGAACCAAGTCCTCCAGGTACTCAAAGGCAGTGCGGACCTCTCCATGTTCAGACATGTAGTCAACCAGAGATCGGAGAAAATCATGGTTTCTGACAGTTTGAGAATCACACACCACCATGAGCTGACGTCTGGCACGCGTTACTGCCACATTGATCCTCCTGTCCTCTGCAAGGAATCCAACCTCACCTGGACGATCAAAATAGCAAAATCAATTAAAATGATGATTCAGACACTTTAGTTCTGAATTATTTGTTAAGCGCAAAAATATCATCACCTTTTCTGTTTGATCTAACCAGGGACAGCACCACTGCCTCCTTTTCTCTGCCCTGAAAACCATCCACAGACTTTATCTCCAGCTCAGAGTACTTATTGGAGAGCTTCTGTCTCAAAAGATCAACCTAAAACATGAACAGTATTGAGTGAATTCATGTTGATGTCAAATTTAGAATAGCAAATACACACAGATGAGCCACTCCTTTAGGTACATGCACATTCACGCACGCACGCGCACACACACAGCTATATGTCAGTGTCACTTCTGTGCTGAGAACAGTCCACCACCCAAGTAATATCTTCTCATTGCTGACAAATGTCAATCTTGTGACGGTGCTAACAAGTGACGCACAGAAACAGATGGACAACAATCTGTAACTATGATGTACAAAGGGCATCGATATGGTAAGTGGAGCTGATAAAAATGGACAATGAGTTTCAAAAGACAATGGGTGTACCTAATAGAGTTGTTTGTCAGTGTATAATAAACATCAAATAATACAACATTTGCATCTTCCCTTCAAAAGAACAGTGTAAACATGTATCAAGTACCTGTAGGTTGTAAGGGGCAATAACTGCAATGTCTTTGGCATGTACTCCGGCCTCAGTCAAGGCTTTTATGTGAAGTGCCACTATGTCAACTTCACCTGTGAGTGTTATCAAGACAAGTAAAGTCAAGTCAAGTAGATGTCTGTCATTTCAACCAAATATACAGTACACAGAGAAATGAAACATCATGGTATAGTGCAAAACACAAAGAAGAAAAAAAACAGACCACCACAAGACAGGACAGGACTAAAGAGAGAGTGCAAAGAAAATAAAACATGAGCAACAGTGCAATAATTTACACAACATTGCAGAAACTAGTTTTATCAAATCATGATACTGAGAATTAAAATATATAACAAAAAAGTCAGTCCTTACCTTGATTGCCTTTAGACTGCTCATCTGTTTCCTCCATTTCATTCAGACCACAGCCAGCTGTGTCAACGAGGAGCAGAGGCATGCTGGTCTCTTCAAGATCAGCAACACCTACCAAGTCTCTGATTTAAAAGATATTATAATTAACAACTGAACACACGAACAAAGACTAAACCCAGTTTGCTTTTCCAGTAATACCATAGCTACATAACTGCCTTAATACAATAGTGCATACCTTAATAAATGCTTTTCCACTGAAGGATGTGCAGTTAGTCTGCCCTGGTACATTTGGTCTGAAGCCCACTGCATGATGGCACTGTTCATACGGTACTGAGTGGTCAGCATTCGAACTACTGAGTCTCCGTACTTCTGAATAAGTCGCTCCATTAGACTTACAGAGAGACCTTTAGCTGCAGCACTGTGTAAGAGTGAGAAAAAAACAATACTAGCGTTTACTATCTTTCTTTTCTCATATGAAATGATGAGTCTTGCTTTTCTCATATGATAAACATTCCTAAGAAGCCTTAATAGCAATAAAAACGGCATCTCAAAGCAACTTGAGATTGCCCTAAACTCTAGTCTGTATTAATGTGATGTTGCACATATTTTGAGTATAACAAAATGACGCATTAAATTCATGGGTTTCTTTATTGGCTTACTTCTGGGACTTGATCGTGGGTGGCAACTGTTTATAGTCCCCTGCCAAGACGCACTTGCGTGCTTTGAGAAGTGCAATCCAACAGCTGCTTTCCAGTGCCTGAGCACATTCATCTATAACCACTAGGTCAAAATGCTCACTTGGTAAATACTTCAGGGGACCATCATCACTGGCTCCTGCATAATACAAAGGTTTTCAGAAACATTTGAGAGTTTGTTGGGAACATTAGAAACAGCAATTCACTTGAACTGTGTATAATAATTGGTTTAAAAAGCCATGGAGGGTTGCTCACCTGT
This sequence comes from Hemigrammopetersius urotaenia, assembly GCA_037974485.1. NCBI lineage: Eukaryota > Metazoa > Chordata > Actinopteri > Characiformes > Alestidae > Hemigrammopetersius > Hemigrammopetersius urotaenia. The sequence goes on from JBBPDC010000019.1 coordinate 3,332,302, forward strand.
GTTTGTTGCCAGAATGACGCTGGCCCTTTTCAAGATTTGTGTGATAGCCATCTCTTCTCTAGACTTTAGTTCCTTTCGCAGCTCCCCTATTTCTCGCCTCAGACTGCTTCGCTGCCCTTTGTCATGCACCTTCTTCATCTGACTCTGTGACCATACAGATCAACTGGTTGCTAGATTGTGAATACATTTACAGTCTTTGTAATACTTTCACAAAAGTAAATATGACTGGACTCTCTAAACTGACAGTAATGTTGTTCACACAACAGAAATATTAAGGAATAAACACAAGAAACACTATGAGAATATACAGAAGAATGAAAAGCTTACAAAGGCTTTATCCATGTCTTTACGGACATCAGCAATGATGTTGCTGCTGTCACTCTGAGCAACCACTGCATCCAGTGAATGTTTCTGGACAGACTCCAGTAGACGAGCGGGATGTCCCAGTCGCAGGACCTTAGCCTTATTCTTAGCTAGGCGCTCCACCAAATTATCCACTGCCACATTGGAGGGGGCACAGCACAAAATCTGCAGACATTTCCAGCAGTATATCAATGGTAACATAACCACTATTTCCGAGTGTACATCAACTGTGGGTTCAAACTGAATTAGAGCCATTTCTCTAAGTGCAATGCACTTAGCACAATGTAAAAAAATGACATGCATCCTCAGTATTTGCATATTGACCATTCATTGTCATTTAGAAGCAATATAAAGACTTTTATAGGAAAATAAGAATGGGGTGGGACAACTACTTGAAGTATTGTGACATTGCAATTAATAAATGTGACATGCACTATAGACATGTGACAATGCATCACCCATTCGGTTAATTATATTGTTTTCCAACACACTCATGTCATACATCGCGTCTCATCCCCACCTTCCAGAATTAGTATTTTAATACATTAATTCTTTGCTTCATTCAAATTTGATTTAAATATTTTTGTAAGAATATGGAATTCTTCAATCTTGCTGGACATATTGTGGTGGATCCAAGCAAGAGCTGACTACCATTACACTCCAAAATATCAATCTAAAATCATTCACTCATTGGTACCTTCTGGTCTTGTTTTATTGCCTGGAGAATAACTTCAACCACTGTTGTAGTTTTTCCAGTTCCTGGGGGCCCGTGTATGATGGCAACATCTTTCTGAGCCAGTGCAAAGGACACAGCCTCCTTCTGGGAATTGTCTAATTCACTATTAAACCACTCAAAAGCATCTGAAAATGAATGTTTAAAAAAGCAGGATAGATAATTAAGTTTTTACATTATGAGCCATGTTTAACACTTTAAAACCAGTCCTCAAACATACTTACAAAACATACTTATACACACTTACTTTGATGCGTCAGTGTTCCAGGCTCCGAGTAACCAAATAGTACACTTATCAGATGGGCAGAAGGACCATTGCTATATCCATTTAAAGAGTTCAGGGCACTGCAAACATGACAAAAAATAACATTTTAGGGCAAGTTCTCAGTGCGCTGTTGAGCCTAACATTCACTCACAATGACTGAAGAGGTAAAAAATGATTGGGACTGACACGATTTGGACTGCTGTACTATGACTATTTGACAAAATGAGGAACAAGCAAATAACCAACTTTCAGCACAGTGGCACTGAGTACAAGCATTCTCAGACAACTTACTTAGTTAATCGCTTGTAGGTCACATCATTTGCAAGCTTCATGATATTGTAAGGTCCATCACTTTCTAAATTGACACCATCCTGTGTATCATCGAAAGCAACTATTATTGATGCCTGAGTCACACGGGTCACCACACCTGAGCAGAGCTGATTTGATGGACTAAAGCCCTCTGATTCGTAAAGACCCACAATGTCACCTAGAATAACAACCAAACAAAATGGGTATCCCCTCCATCATCACACACTTTGGCTTTGATGACACTTTAATCTATTAGTATACAATCAATTACAACTACAAGATCAGTCTCACCGGGTCCAAAATTGTTGGTGGGAAGGAGTGGTGGGCCTACACTTTTCCTGGGCTCAAAGGTGACGAGAAGTCTCCCATGCATGCCAGTCCTTTCACTTCCAATCTGGAGTTTCAGCAGACACACTCCTTTCTGTTGCAGGTTTTTCAGTGAGAGATTCTTCTGCCATAACCTGCAAATAAAATATTTCAGTGGAGAACTGTCAAGATTTTGGTCTAACTGGCTGGAAAAAAAAATCTGTGTGCCGAACACCAACGGTCTGAATTACCTGGTTTCCTCAATCTCAGTGTCTCTCTCTTCTTGTAAGAGTTTGAGAGATTTGGCTACAAAGTTTTCAACCTCCATTTCTGACAGGGAATGAAACACATAGAAAGCATGTTAACAGCAGCCACTAAATAGAGTAATGTGAAGATTAAGTAATGTGTGGAGTCAGTAATGTGCGGAGTTAGCAATGTGTGAAGTTAGTAATGTGAGGAGTCAGTAATGAGAGGAGTTAGTAATGTGTGGTTGTCAGTAATGTGTGGAGTCAGTAATTGTGGAGTAAGTAATGAGAAGAGTCAGTAGTGTTTGAAATTAGCATTCGTGGAGTTAGTACTGAGAGGAGGTAGTAGTGTGCCGTTAGTAATGTGTGGCGGTAGTAATAAGTAGCGTCAATAATGTGTAAAATTAATATGTGGTCTGTGAAGATGCAGTGAGACACTAACATTGAGAGACACTAACATTAACTGGCTAACTGTCGCTCTTCTCGAGAAACAACAGCTCTCTCAGCAACAAAAGTAACATTTAGGAAAGGTTACTGCAATTGCTTTTGGTATCTGGGTGACACTAACCTCTGTAAATCCCCCTGTAATGCTCTATGTAAGTTTCTGTCACACAGTCCTCTCGAAGCTGTTCTTCGTGTCTGTTTACAGTACAGAGCATGCCCACACAGGTCCGTCTCACAATTCCTTCCCAGGATTAACTGCAAGACTGCCGACAATATTCGGCAAAATCTTACACAGTGATTAAAACCCGTGAAGTGGGTAATATGACAAATATTTATGACATACCTTTGACTCAGTATTGTTTTTATTTGAGTAAAGTATTCATTAAAGAATGAATTACAGGGATTTATTTTGAGTTCTCCCTATCGGAGAGGACACCATTTGCCGTTGCACCGGTCATCATGCTTAGAGAGGAATGTCAGCCCCTGGCTGAGACACTCTGGTTCTGTCATTCACTTCAGAGGGTTTTCTTGAATGTTACATTTAGTATTTAGGTAGTTGTCTGTACGAACACAATGGGCCGGGTTGTGAGAGTGTTTCGGACTCTTCGGAACCACTGGAAAAAGTCCACTTTTGCTGCATGTGTCCTGTCTTACGGTGGATACTGGTTTTACGGGAAGCACTGGTTAGTGATTTTACGTTTATATTCCACCAATTTCCCACAAATCTCTAGCTAATTTATTTTCTGAAATGTAAACAAAGTAATTAAACGTGGTTTGATGCGAAACAGTAAATTGTAGAGTAACATACCAGCTCCGATCTCTTTATAGTGGTGTGATAGGAGCCAGGGGTCAGGATGTCTCCAACACAAATACATTTTCATTTTATTTACGGAACAAAACCACGCGTGAGCCTACACAATGTTGATAATGATAAAACAGTACTAAATAAGAGAAAAATGCTCATAATGCTTTTCACGTGTCACTTTACTTTGACTGGATTTTATGAATGGCATCATGACTTCTTTACATCAACATTTAATTATGCGTTATGTTTGAAAGATCAGTGGCTCAGTCAGGATCAGTTCTGTATTGGTTACTTCACTGTTCTTTATTTTGGGCCAGCTGGTGGCCTGGGGGATAGGGAGTGTTCCTGTGATCAAAAGGTCATAGATTTGAATCACATCACTGCCAGTGGCATCACTGAGGTACCCTTGAGCAAGGCCCCCACATACTACTCCCCAAGTGCTGTGTTCCTGGCTGCCTGCTGTTGTGGTGTTCACGAGTAAATCTAAGAAGCCACTTCACTTTACTTCTACGCTTATAGGACATTGTTATTTTAATGCCATTTCAATTTGTTACGACAACTGAAAAAACTACATTGTGTGTTTATTTTACCCTCTTTCTTATGTCTGTGATGGCATCTATTTTGATTGTTTCTGGCAGGACAGGTTTTAGCTGTTTACATGTGGTTTAATGGATTGAGAGTATTGCTTACTTTACTTTTTTAAAAAAGTTCATTTTACTTACATCTATACTTATACTTACTTATACTCATTTCTTTATTTTATTTGGGTTTCTTGCACAGTCAGTAAAGGAGCGGTTCAGGACACATTTCACTGTGTGTTGTACTTGTATGACTGCATGTGATAAATAAAGAATCTTGAATCTTGAGAGTACAATCATGATCGTGATATTTTTCCACAGTGAGAGTGTGCTGCGAAGAGAGGCCTGTCAGGAAGCCAGGGTAAGACATACACTTCTTAGTGATATTTTTAAAAGCTTTAATGTGTACTGTTTTTTTTTCTAGCAGTGGTGTAACAAAGCAGCAGAATCGTGATTTTGCAATGAATGTGATAATGCATTGTGGAGAATGAACATTTTAGTGCATCAGTATTGTTTGAACACCAAATTTTGCAAACACCCAATCAACAACCCAGTCCAACGCAGTGTCATACACAGCATCACTCTCTTCCTGTTTCCCAGCTCTAGACTTAGTAGATTCTGCAGAACCATGTACACTGTCATTTTCTCACCATTCAAATCTTTTTCTAAATATTAAGGATGTCAATTGTGAACCCAGTATCATGAATCAAAGTAGATTGTGGTCTGAGTGTCTTGTTACTCTACTACTTTACAGGTGATGCAATTTTAAAAGCTTATTGCATTGTTTTATTTACAGGAATATGGCCGGAAACTAATTGGACCGCAGGAGCCACTGAAGAAAGCTACAATAATCCTGAACCCTGCAGCGTGCAATGGGTAAGAGTTCACTGCCATCTCTTATGATGGACTTTTGAAACTGTTTTCATCATCAAACTTGAAGTCTTGTGTATATCTTGTCACAGAAAAGCCAACAGTCTGTTTGAGAAGAATGCAGCCCCCCTTTTACACCTTGCTGGCGTGGAAATTAAAATTGTGAAGGTACTGGAGACAGTTGATTAACATGATGTCGTTTGCTTAAATATATTGGCTCCTCACTCATTACTGCTTGTCTATAGACAGACTATGAAGGGCAAGCCAAAAAGTTAATGGATCTGATGGAGCAACCAGACATGTTGATTGTTGCTGGGGGAGATGGGACACTGCAGGAGGTATGCCATTTAAATGCAGTTTTACTGGAAGCGTTTGATATGATGGCTGTTGACAACTGATAGCTGTTGTTTCTGTTAATGTTGGCATCTGTTCTGTTCAGGTGATAACTGGCTTACTACGAAGAACTGATGAGGTATGTACTGATGTACAGGTGATGAAAGTGTGCAACTGTGCATATATAAGGACAAAAGTATTGGGACGCCTGACCGTTCCACCAACAGAGACTGTAACGACATTGCATTCAAATCCATAGAGTTTAATGAGGAGTTGATCCTGAAAATTTGTCCCAGTACTTTTGGCCATATAGTGTATATATTTAAATCCATATTGAAAAGAGATGTGCTTCTTTTCATCTTAGGAAGCTTTCAGTAAAATGCCAATAGGGTTCATTCCTTTGGGCGCACATAACTCCCTAAGCCAAAGTCTGTATCTAGCTACCGACAACAAAGTCAGGTAAGTAATCATATCAACCTCTTTACTTTTACATTACATTTTTTTTGGAATGTGTTGTAACACAACACATGTTAATTATGCTGATTAGGATCATGAACAATGAATTAAATTTCCTTAGTACAATTTATCTACACAGTGTCACATATCCTTTATGGGTTTCAGGCATATCACTTCGGCAACACTGACGATTCTCAAAGGAGAGACAGTCCCACTGGATGTCCTGCAAATAAAGGTTTGCATGTCACTATAATCTTCCACAATGACAGTCTAGTCATTGATGTCATTTGTAAGCGATTGGATGTCTTGAATGTTTGTGGCACTCTCTTCTTTAGAGTGAGACGCAGCAACCAGTCTTTGCTCTTTCAAGTTTACATTGGGGTTCCTTCCGAGATGTTGCAGCATCCATCAGCAAGTATGTTATCTAACAGACAAAATATTACTTACAAATATATTTATATTTATCCAAAAAGAATGTATAAATATGCATTTGAATATCTGTATGTGTTTTAATGGAAATGGGTTTTCTTTTGTCAAGATACTGGTACCTTGGCCCTTTGAAAACAAGAGCAGCACATTGGTTTAGTACATTAAAGGTGTGTTTTGCTTTTTTTAACGTTCAGATGAATGGTTCAGTCTAAGGCTAATACTGATAACAGTAAATGAAACTGAACAGCGGTTAGCACTATGCTAATTGGTGGCTTTTACGTTCCGTTTGTTGTTGATTGTGTTAGCAAGTTTAAAGCCTTTTTTTTTTTCTTCGTTAAAATTGCTCTGCGTTCTTTATTAAATTCTGAATGGACTAAATTGTTTCCTCTATCTCAGGAATGGCCGCAGACCCATCATGCTTCTCTCTCCTTCCTCCCTCCTGTTCCTCGACCTCCTGATCTGCCCACTGAAAAGCCCCCAAGACCCAACCTGATGTACCGCATTTATCGCAGGCTTCAGAACTACTGGTTTCCCCCTGTAGAAGGTAAAGTTGTCTTTGCAGCAGGCCGTAAATGCCAAATGTCAGCATGTGTATCAATGCATTTGCTGTGTTTTTATGGTGGGTTTAGAGCCCCCTGCGAAGCCGGAGCCAGAGCATTGGGAGGACAAGCAACTCTCCACTTTAGAGCTCACGATAAGCACACAGAACAGGAACCCTGTGAAAAAAGTAAGTGACTTTAAACAAAAACATTGGAATTCAGGTATATTTTAGTAGTTTCTTAATCTTAGGGACTCTGTACCTCTGTACATTTTAGTGTTTTCTCTGCTATTATACACCATGTCTAATCACTCAGCTAATTAACAGACTGAGCTGAAGTGTTACTGCAAGGAGAACACTACAATATGCAGGGTATTCCAGCACTAGGACTGGGAACCTCTGATATTCACTCATATTCAGAAATGCATAGCCTGCAGTGTCTGCAGAAGACCTCTTCAGCTTTGTTGTCCTTCACAGCGAGCAGATGATTCCATGGTCCTGTCTGTGGATCCAGACACACTTACAGTTGGACAGTTCATTACAGAAGGGTATGGATTCTCTGTTTTAACACTTGTTGTATTGACTGTTGTATGTAAGGTTATATGTTGTATGCTAGCTTTAAAAATCAGGAATTGTTTTTTTTTTCTGTTTTGAGAAAGCATTGCTTATGACTATATTTTCCATATTATTTACGTCCCGCTGCAGGACTAAGAAAGCCGAAAACCCACTGGAGTGCACGGAAAACACACTTCAGTTAGAGGCCAGCGCATGTCGTCTTAATTTGCCCCAGGTAATCTTTTAAAATTTGCTCATTATAAATTAATTTTTAAATAAACATGTAACATTTGGCCTTGGTTATTTGGCCACTTATTATTCAGCTGCCATGTTCACTGCTCCTTTTGTCTTGTGTGTTGCTCTGTTGTTGGTGTCCACAGGAGGGTGCTGGCTGTTACAACATTGATAATGAAGAGTTTGAGGCCATGTCAGTGGAAGTGAGGCTGCTGCCACGGAAACTGAGGTTCTTTTGCAGTGCAGAGCGCCGAGAAGAACTGGCGCAGGTGAACTGAAGGTGCAGTAGTCAAGAAAAGGATTATTGGACCGTCGAGTTTAACTGAACTTTTCAGTGGAGATTTAAAAGAAATAATGAAATTTCTTCTGTGGACAAAAAATAAAGATATCCAAGACCTGTAAAGACTGTTTTACAGCAGCTGTGTGAAATATCTTTCAAATCCCTTCAGAACTCGAGAAACAGATTTACGCATGAAAGCACCAATAAATAAAGTGTCTCATGATTTTTTGTTGTCCTCTTTTCTCCAAATAAATATGCTGAAAATGACAATTATTTCAAAAACAGTGAACTGAGTTTGTCATTAGACACCATGTTCTTGAAACAGATAAAAAAAAAAACACACCAAAAAGCCACAAGCAGTAAAGAGAAAAGTTTATTATTTCCAAATGGCAGTAAATAAGAATCACTGGCTTTAAACCAACAGACATGCTGTTACAGTATGTGGTGCGACACAAGTGTTAACTAGTGCTGATGTCAGCTGAGTGGAACTCGACATTCATCCAGTGTGTGTGTGTTTGCGCCAACACACAAAAAAACACTCCTTTGCTTAAGCATTCATACTCGTTACTGTACATTCGTCTTTAGACACAGAGTCGAGCGCAACAGAAAGAGCTGGTTCGATTATTAATATATTGAGGAAGGAGAAAAATGCATTATGTAGAACACGGCATATCAGAAAAGGTCACATTGTCAATATCGGTTCTATAGCTTTAACAATAAACAGTCATTTGTTAATTTATAAATTAAATAGACTTTACCATGTAACACCCAAACAGAACCCTCCTCTTTACAAAACATCCCAGCCTAGTAACGAGTGCCTGCACTCATGAACACAAAGTACAGAAAATACTATGTGCAGCCCACCTTTTAATTGCGTGTCAAGTGTGCAGAATGAGTGTCAGGTAATGGGAGTAATGAGTTCAATACAATATTGATGAATGTAAAACAATGTACATTTGCTATTGCTGCCCCTCACTTTGTTTAGATGGTGGTTCATTTGCTCTGTATCATGGAAATGTCCTGCATAGCCATGCTCAAATTATTATTTTTTTCCCCCAGAGCTATGGGCTAGCTATGGGTGGTAATTTTTGGGACTTTTTTGCCAGCCAAACAAAAACATCAAATATAAAGTCTCAGAACAGAAAAGAACATGCATTTTCTGACACATCTGATACATAAACTATGCTTGAATTCTGTTTGAGAATCCAGTTTTTCCATTGTCTCCATAGCTCAGTTAGGCAGACAGGATGGCTGGAAGAAGAACCCATAAAACAGATGGGCACTGTCTGTACGAATTGAGGCTAATCCCTGACATGTCAATACCCCAAGAACAGTGTTCCCTCAACCAGGCCCCGACAACACAATGGTGTCTTTGTTAGTGAGTTAAGGGCTTCATTCCCTGACAGCCACAATGGTGATAATCATGGCCTAGCTCCCCTCCCATGCCATGGATTTCAATTAATCTAAATCTAATCTATAAGATGGTGCTTCCCAAAGAACACAATAGACAACCGCCCCCCCTGCCCCAAGGTACTCAAGGGATAAACAAAAAGCATGATATACACACACACACGCACACACAAACAGAGTCCCCATCTTGCAAGGGAACACCCGCTGACTTGGCCAGTTGGTTTACACAATCTGTGTTGAAAAATACTTAAGTCAAATACAGCATTACATTTCAAACATGGAGACTAAACTTACACAAAACAACATAGTTGGTGGAGGTTGTTTACAAATAATACAGCATTCACTGGCGAGTCATTGATCTCACATTCATGTTTCTCCCCGCCCCCCCCTTGAGTGAAATGAAAAAGACTAAAAAGCTTCACAATACATGTCAATATGCACCAGCTGTGCACAGTGTAGTGCAGCAAAATGTACAATAATTTACAATCAATACCAGTAGTGACAAGCGAATAAAGCCCTGTACAGCATGAAGACAGATACATTATATATATATATATTATTATTTTATATATATATAAATATTTCTGTATCTGTAGCATTAAATCATAATAATAGTGTCGTCACATTATAATTTATTACATTTTCTAAAAGTTCCACTGAGGACCCGCTCACAAAAATTGTAGCAGTGAGCCAAGAGACAAAGTGAAGAACTTGGTGAATTTGCTTAATATGATGGCACCTTTTCATGCCACTGTCAAAACGAATGGAATCAGGCAGGCCTAACCTTACAGCCTCAGGCTGCACTATAATGCAGTGATTAAAGATGTGTTACAGCACTGTTTGCAGCAAATCCAGAGAGGTTCTTATTGATTGTTGAAAATATAGAAGGTGAACATGTCTGTGTCTTTAGCTAATGGTTTACAGTATAAAGTTCTACAGTGAAGAAAGGCATAATAGGCCATGTCCAAAGCCATCCTGGAGACCTATCAGGAAAGTCAACAGGTCACTACAAAAGGTTTAATACATATTTAGTGCACAAAGACACCAAAGGTGATCCATGAGTGACAGAAACCTAACAGCATCAGTGGAGCTACAGAGGCAAAGATGGTCAATCTCTTGGATAGGCTTTAGCTAAGCTGTAGTTTACAGGCAAATATCAGCACGATGGCAAAGCCAAATAAATAATACAGGGAATTACGGAAATTTCCAACACAATGAGTCCGGTCCAGCATGTTACACAGTTTAGAAGTTAAAACCGTTACTTATATGCGACGTGATGATGTAGGGCTGCATGGTTTATGTTCAGTCTCTGGGGTCCAGGTGAAGCACAACTGAAACCCAGCAAGGGCCATTACATCAGATCCCCAAAACAGCGCTGGCTAGAAGAACAAAGTCACAATTGAGCTCCACATATTACAAGCAGTAACAAAGAGGCACAGAGATCAATTTCTTTTTCAGGATGTATGAGTAGGCGCAGTAAGGATAGAAACCCAGGGATGGCTGAAAGGACATTGAGCAAATGGAAAACACACACACACACACACACACACACACACACACACACACACACACACAAAAGCAAGCTGACGCAAGGGGGTGTGAAGGCAGCAGAGTGTACCAAAGCTTGAAGGAGTGACAGTGCCCTGGGGCGTTGGCAGTATCAGGATGGTCCAGCAGTGCGGCCAAGGGTTAGTACTGGCTCCTGAGACACCCAGGCCAGGAAAAAAACAGAGAGAAAAAGAGAGAGGAGGGAGTCAGGCAGTGTATTCCAGCCCAGACAGGCTAGGGGCTCCAGAGAGAGCAATAGAGAATTAAAAAAAAAAAAAAAAGAGAGTTGAAGCCTCTCTGGCCTTACGGGCAGCAGGGATTGTCGATAACCAGCATGACGTCGATGCCGTAGACCTCCAACAGGTCCACCAGGAAACCACGGTCAGCTTGTGGGTCCAACCCCATGGCTCTCACATGCTCGGCGGTCAGAGTGGGGTCAGCACTTCCTGCCACCTCCAACAGGGTCTGGAAGATGCGGTTATTCTGCTCCATAAAGAACCTGATATGGGGGGCACATCAAGCAATATGTCATCTAAAAATGAACATTAAGGCCAGTCCCAAATAGAGCAATGGAGTCCACAACTGTACACGCAAGCAAGGACCACCAAGCTATAGGGTGTGGTCCCATTATTCATTTTGGCACATAAAGGGGTGTTTACAAACTTTCTATAAATCTTTACTGTAGCCTTCAACGAGGACAACAATTATGACTGAGCAACAGCTTATTAACCAAATTCCCAATTCCCTGGTCCTTGCCAGAGTGGATGTGGTTTTTACAGCTGGGAGGAATGTTTGTTACAAAGGCATACATTGAAGTCAAGCACCCTTGAGATTTCTTCCCATATAAATCTACACATTGTTGAAGCCATCAAAGAGTGGACTAGGACTGTGCAGGGTTTAGGGTGCCATTTGGGACTAAACTTTCAGCATGTTCAGTTAGAATTACAGGAAAATTACAACAGAACAATTGGCCTCCATTAGCTCCATTTTGATTTAAGCTCCCAAGCCATGTAGACTTTGCCTTAAATGTTACAATTCTGTAGGTACATCCATATTATACTATGCCTTGCACCACAAATCAAGAAGGGTATACATCAAAATCATGTTTTCAATATAAAAACTCAATTGGTTTGTTTAGATCAGGGAGCATTCAGACTTAAATGAAAGAGAAGAGGTTTTCGGAGGAGTGACCAGAATTGGATAAGTTGCTTGAAACCGACGAAGAACGTTTAGAATTTCTTGGGTCCGGAGATTACCTAATAGAAACCAAAGTGACGTTACCTAACTGATTACCTAATGTGTTTATATGAAGAGACTGTGCTTTAAACTCACAGAATAAACAGGTCTTCCTCATTAGTGGTGCAGTCTCCATCAACCTCCTGAGAATACAGCAACAACTGCCTGCAGGGACAAGATCAACAAGTCAAATTGACTTTATCAGTTTCTTCGGTTTAATCATTTACACCATGATCATGCATCTGTACAGAACTGTAATCAATTTGTTTATGACAACACTGCAAAGGTGCTCTTACTACAGAGTTCCATATCTAGGGCGGGATTAAATATGTTTACTTTTAAGACTTCCTGGATAGCTGTTGAATAATTAATTCTATGTGAGTTCATGCAAACAAGGGCTATAAGTCTGGTCGGTTGTACTACACCATTTATACTGCAGCGCTGTTGGTATGAAAACGAAAGCAAATTTCATCATCACTGGTAAGACTCATAAAACAAGCTTACTAGCCCACAGAACATTCATACTTTCGTACCGCTGTTCGCTGAGTTTGCGATACTTCTCTCGATCAGCACCGTTGATTCGGAGCAGAGGCTGCAGGCTCTCTCTGTGTGTTTTCACATTCTGGTTGTCAATGTAGACATCATACAGCTCCTTCTTCTCCTCAAAGATCTTCTCTGTGGTACCTGTGGCAGCACACACATCAATGAAGAATGGAATCTAAGCTTTCATGGAAAAGAAGTTTTCTGCAGAACAGACAAAATTACTAATGGGCATTTTTCTTTATCTACAAAGAAGGGAAACAGACAAACACTTGTGGCAGCCTATGAAGTTTACACTCAATACTCAATAAAACGCACATTTCCTGTATGACTGAGTCATTCTCAAGTTCTTGCAAACCACATTGTTTCACCAGACCTCATCCTTTCTGTGACAGAAGAGCTTTAACACGTCTGTCATAATTTAACACTAAGAACTATTCTAGTCTTTGTGATGGATCAGGCTGAGCGACTCACAGGCCACATAGGACAGCTCTGTCTCCAGGGCTGTGATGTCAGCCACGTTGATGTAGAAGAAGGGGCGGAACTCTGGGACAGATGCACCAATTCCAGGAATGGACACATTAGCAAGGCAGCAGCAGCAGTACACTGAAATAAAAAGACGGGAAAAAGGCAAATAACAAGCTGCAGTTAGAAACCAAAACACAAACTACTGACCAATAAGTGCTAAAAAACAAAACAAACAAACAAAGAAAACACTAAATAAAGAGTTGGGGAGAGCAAACATGGGGTGAAATGTAGTTCATGTGGTAATTCCCTTAGTTTCACGTGAAATAAACATTTTTTTCATAAGAGTTCATTGAGTTGTGCTATAAGACACAGAACTATTATTTTATTCACCTTCTTTGTGGCTGTGCTATAGCACCACCCAATCCCCCTGAAGTAAACAACGAGGTAAGTCTATATTCCCCCATACAAATTCAAAACATGTTTTTTAAGCAAAAACATACACAGGTGTCATGTAAATACGATCACAAATACGGGTAGTAACAATTAAACTAGTCTATGTGTAGTAACATTTGCTCTCAGGCCACTTTTGGCTGAACTGTTCATAAATAATTCTTCCTGGAATCAACCTTTGTTCGCTATGTAGCAGAGTTGTGAAGGTGGTATAAAATATTTTCATCTCACTCAAATATTTTAGTAAAGTACATGTCTCACCCCGGTAGCAGACCACACCAACAGGTGGAGGGGAGAAAATGAGGATCCGCTTCCTTAACAGAGCAAACTTCCACAGCAGCATGATCTGCTCTCCGAAAAACCGGATGAACTGGGACATGCAACCGGCAGGATGTGTGATCTGACAGGAAGTGAAGAAAGATGACCATCTGAGAATACAGCGGTTCAGCTCTAGAAAGAATAAACAACTACACAGACATGGTTATTCCACTCATTGGTCTCGGCAGAACAGATTTGTAGTGCTTTTGGGACGCTATACAATGGGCAAAATGTACAGACTCAGGCAGATGTGATGTTTGTGTTTTAGAGTCACATAGGCTGCCAGTTTGAAAGCAAGCATGAATTTGCCCCCTTTATTAAAACACAAACTGTGTGAAGGTCATAAAATATGCAATACAGCAGCTGCATTACTTCAGCCAAACTATTACTGCAACAGACACACAGGCAGGAATGTCAGCAAGTCATGAAAAAAGGCCAGGCAGCAACATTTTAATGGAGCTTATCTGCCACTTTCACAGTAGACGACCCTGTGTCGGTGAAACAAATCTGAGCCTTGGACAAAGTGAAGAATTGTTCTTTGTCTGCTCATTTTTTCCACATACTTGCAAACATAATGAAATAAAATGTCCTGTAATGCAACGCGGCCTCAATTTCATCACAAGGTTCACGCTGATCTAATGACATTAAAAACAAAAGAAGCAGCGAATATATTAAGAGCACAGGTTTCCACATTCTCTTACCTTCATCTCTGGATGCATGCAGCGGTTTACCATGGTCCCCAGGGAGCTGGTGGGGCAGGCAGTCACCAGGCCGTTCCCTCCAGGGGGAAGCACAGCCTTCTTATCCTCATAAAATGCCTCTAGTGGTGAGTACTGGCCTGGACACTGCAGCTGATGCCTGTGGACAAACACAGATCATATTTTCAATACGCAATATGTCCAGATGACAAGCTTACATATTGACTGAAAAATTGCCAGTGAGACATAGGATAGGTTAATATAGGCAGCTCAGGTTTTGATAATGATGTCAGGATGTATTGCATTTCAGTGAACAAAAAAGTCCAGAGTCCAGATGACATGAGTCAAGATATCTTTAGACATCACCTGTGTCTCTGAGCCTGTGTTTAATAGATGAGAATGTCATAAATATAGAAACAGGGGGGTGGGTGAGAATGAAGAAGTGAGGCACGATGAGCTGCACTGAGAGGAGAGACTGAGGAGATGACAAATATAACACACTAAACTTTAGGAACCTCATTACATAAAAAGAGCAAGGAAATAAATCTCAATCAATGATTTCACCCTGATCTGTTAACACAGCTCAGAGTCATGCTCTGCCCCTCAGTGCTGACAGCCCCCACGGCTGGATGATGAAAACAGTGGAAATTCAAAAGCACTTACCTGACTTGGTTCTCTAGGAAGTGCATGTAGCGGTACAGCAGGGTATAGGACGGAGACAGAATGCCTACAGACTTCATTCGGGCTCCTCTCTCTAGCTCACTTTCTACTGGCATATTAGCAAAGCATGCCAACCCAAAATAACAGCCTTTACGGAAATATCTAAAAACACAGACAAGCAAGCTTTTCATCTCTCCCTTTAATGAACAGCACACCATATATTGTCTTCTTGTATCATCAGAGCTGTATAATAAGTATGTCTTAGACTTACGACATCAAATCACAGTCTTACATGAAATCATTGGCAATGCGATGAGAGCCGCTGGCCATGGACTTGAACTCCACACCTTCCAGGTTCACATCCTGAGGTAAACACCACTCCACCATGTTTCCTGTCAATGACACCAGTGTGAACATTTCCAGCAGGCAACTGTGGATCTAAACATGTGAGCACATGCTCAACAGCAAAAAAGGGAAGCCAGATCACCTAATCATCAGTGTGCCTTTCTGAAAGTGACACTGACTGTATGTACACAGACTTTTAAATGGGGAAGTTAAGGAGAGAGAATTACTCATCTGGATGACTTAAACTCTTACCAAATTCACTTCTTTTGTGGTCTAATTTACAGTGACAGCATGTCCCAAACAGTGTTTGACCAAATAGGTTTGCGTAAACACACGTGAGGCATGCTCTGTACAAGTGATAATATTAAAAGAAAACAAATATTAGTTTAAAGGGGAGAAACGCCCAGAACATACACTATATGGACAAAAGTATTGGGACATCTGACCATTACACCAACAGGGACTTTTTTCACAATATTTTGGAGTTTCTGTGGGAATTTGTGCCCATTCATTCTGTAGAGCACTTCTGAGGCACTGATGTTGGATGAGCAGGACTGGCTTGCAATGTCTGTTCCAGTTCATCCCAAATGTGTTGGATGTGGCTGAGCTCAGGACTCTGAGTGGGCCAGTCAAGTTCTTCCAAAATGAAATCATCCAACCATCTCTTTATTGACCTTACTTTGTGTGCACAGTCTGGAACAGATAAGGTTATTCCACAAACTGTGTCCACAAAGTTGGAAGCACTGGGTCGTCTAAAATGTATTGGTATGCTGAAGCACTACTGATAGTAAGGGGCCTTGCCCTGAAAAACACTTGAGGCCCAATACTTTTGCCCATATGGTGTCTCTCTACAGAGGCAACACTGTGTCGGTTACGTTTCTCTGCTACTCTGACAGCTAATGTGCCAGTTCTGTCCCACCTGATCTCGTGTCGAATGTCACCACGAAAACGGCAACAATTTGGTCCTTCTCCTCCCATTCAGCGATCCGTCGGTCTTTGATGGAGAGCCCGGTGAACGCGCAGTCTCCCTCCTCGTCAGTGGCCCCTGCATCCCCCTCCAGCCCGGCCTGCGTAGAGGGGGAGCGGGGGCTTCTCCCTCTAACAGCTGTTCCGCTGCTCAGAGCTCCGGGGCTCGAAGCCCAGCCTGAACCGGAACCCTCCCAGCCCTGCGGCCGGCATTTCGACGGCTCGGAGATCACGGAGTCGTCCGTGTCCCGAGACGGGCCGCTGGGGGGCGGCTGGCCCGGGGGGACCTCCTCCCAGTCCAGCAGAGGGGCTCGGTCAGACTGCTCCACCATCGCCTCGCCTCGGAAACACACACTAACCTAAAAACGACTCAGAATAAACCCAAATTCCTCCCTATCTGAAGATGAAGCATGTCTGCAGCTTTGCAAAATGTTGCAGTGTGTGAGAGATGAAACACCACTGTTTTGATGACGTCGCGCTCTTCCGCTCACGTGTTACAACCGCGAGCGCCCGTTCTGATGTCGCGTGACGTCACCCGTTGTTTAATTGGAAATTGATCAAGCGTTTATCGATAAAAAAAATCATTAAAATATCTTTCTCAATATTGCATGGCTAAATACACATCTGAACTTGAATGTGAGTGTCTGATATCTACATCTTCAAAATCATACTTTAGATATGATTGAAAATGGGTTTACGAAACATCTTGAGTACTTTTCCTTACATTGTAGATGCTGAACTAAACATCTCTGTGCATGACAGTGAGTGTACAGATGACCTATAGGTTGGTACTGGGTAAATGTGTACATGTGTGCAGTGTGTACATTTTGCCCATTGTATTGCGTCCCAAAAGCACCACAAATCTGTTCTGCCGAGATCAATGAGTGGAAAAGGTTATCCAACATTAATCTGATAAATCGCACTGATTTTCATTTAAATAAATTCCAAGATACCTGATGCTTTCTCCTCTGCTCTGCAGAGAAAGGGTGTGTGTCTGATGATTAAACAGCTGTTTGCTTAAATACTGAACCAACGCTTTAAAGAGCCCACCCACTTTCTCTAACCTGAACTTAGTTCCAGATGGAAAGGCCTGTCTGAAGGAAGGCAGGTTGGAGAGTCTTTAACGAAGTTAGGGCTTTCGGCGTGGTGCTGGCTGAGGCTGCCTGAGGTAAGTTAAGCGCGAGCAGGCCGGGAAATTGAAAACTGGTGAGTTTTATAGCTTCTAAATCGATGTTACTGCTGAGGCATTCGACTAATTTCTTTAATTGCCACTTGACCTTCCACATGACTCATATTTTCCTGATTTAAGCCTGATTACCTCGTTCTTTAAGAGCACTACCGAGCAGCCATACTCGTACAAATTCATTGTTTTCCACTCTTCCTTAGGTTCGCATCAGAGAGGCCTTCTCTTAAATGTCACTTAAATGTTTTAAAATCCTAAATAAACGTGCACTGTAAAATATTACATGTGTCTAAGAACGAAATGAACGACCTAAAACCAAGCTTAGCAATGGTGTCTGGCTTGAACCTGATGGCCTCAATGTTTATTACCTAATCCCAAAAAGGACACTGAACCTGAGAGGGCTGAGATTATTGATTATTAAAAAAAAAAACGCACTGCTGAAAGGTCACACTCTTCTCTAGTGATCAGGGATGGCGACAGTGAACGAGAACGCAATCCAGCAGCGTTTGAACTTCTCAAGCTGTGGAGAGGAGGACAGCAGTGATGGTAGCATGGATGACTGGGTGTCCATAAAAGTACCACTAAGAAGTCCCTCTTCCACCTGTCGGACCCCCAGAGTGCAGCGCCATCACTCCAGGAGTGCCACACCATCTGCACCCACCTCACCCATTCCCTACTCTGCCTGGAGAAAACTCCGGCTCTGTGACTCCCCAAGTACTCCGAAGGTAGTAAGGTAGTGTTTATTAGTTTCTCTGTATTGGTTGGAAACTTGGAGGTGAACCAAATGTGTTAATCTCTCCTCAGAGTCTCCTGTCCAAGTCGGCCTTGCCCTACTCAAGCAGCAAGCCCAGGTGCAACCAGAGGTTCCTGTGCCTGCCCAGTGTCTCTGACCATATACCTGCTGTCAACATTAATCCTTTCACTCTGGACACAGTGAGGAGGAACAGTGAACACTGCAAGAGGAAGAGCTGTAGGAGCGATGGTGATGAGGAGGAGGATGTACATAGGTACCATATACTGCTGTTGAGGTGTAACAATTCAATATGATGCACTGGTAACTTGAATGAGTAGAATCTATTTAATACAGCAGAAAATAGACATTTGCCTTAGATAAGAGCTGTTCCCAATAACTGTTTGTGTATTCAACATTACAGAAGTTAAATAGGAGACTTTTAGAATGGCACCGTGTTTGATCGCTCCATTCAGACTGGTTTTCAAAAACAGCATATTGTGCAGTATCTAATCAAAGCCACAAGCTAACACTGATGGACACGACACCACTGACCTTCTAATAACAGAAAGAGGCTGATGCATGTTTCTGGATAGAGGGGTGTATCACAGGCAGGATATTTGTTAGCCAAACATCGCTCTTGTCCAGCAGAACAATATGGGACCCTAGTACTGAGCATTCTTCAGCTTGTCTCACGTGTGTCTGTGCAGGTCCAAAGAGACTCAGACCTCATCTGAGGACGAAAGCTACTTTCTCCCCTCAAAGGTATGATCATATTCATGGAGTAATTTTTTGCGCACTCTTGCTTGCTATCATTTTGAAAAGAAATTTCATCCGTGAGAGCCTGAGTATCTACACATGACTCCATCTGAACCCTCTGTTCTTTCAACCCATCTTCCATCCGTCTGTGCTCAGAGACCAGCAGTGCCGGCCCTCATGCTGTCGCGCTATGAGAGCGAGTTCCTGGAGTTGGGCCGGATCGGCGTGGGAGAGTTTGGCGCCGTGTACCGCTGTGTGAAAAGACTGGATGGCTGCATGTATGCCATCAAGCGCTTACGCAGGCCACTCGCAGGCTCTGCTAATGAGTGAGTCAGCTGTGCTGACCCCCCCCACCCCCTTAATGCTCCAGAAAAGGCATAAAAACACCTAGAAAGTGGCATTCATATAACAATATTATCTGAGATTATCTATTCAGTGCTGTCAGGAGACAAGTAAGTCAAGGATAGATTCTCTGACTTTCAACATACAAAGATGTTTGTCTTTTACAGGCAGCTTGCCTTAAAGGAGGTTTATGCACATGCTGTCCTGGGACATCACCCACATGTTGTGCGTTACTACTCTGCTTGGGCTGAGGATGACCACATGATAATTCAGAATGAGTACTGTGATGGTATAACAACTGTTTTGAAGAGTTTAACTACACTGCCCCACAGAGCAGATTACTACACCTCTCTGAATGTTGGGCTGTAATACACCCCCATGCATGATTTTATGATGCATGCTTTTGTAGGTGGGAGCCTACTTGATGTCATAACTGAGAAAGAACAGCGGGGAGAGTTATTTCGGGAGCCAGAGCTGAGAGATCTGCTGCTTCAGGTCACACAGGGCCTCAAATACATCCACTCCTCAGGCCTAGTGCATCTAGACATCAAACCCAGTAAGATTTTTTGAATATTTCTACTTGTATCATTTTGTCCTTTATAAAGAGACTTGTTCTGCTATTAATCAAATCTACTCACTTTCTCCATTACCTCAGTATAATCAGCCAAAACATTGTGGTGGCCTTAAAGGTCCCATGGCACATGCTTTTATATAGGTCTTCGTGTCCCCTAATACTCTCTCTGAAGTCTCTTTGTTGCCTTGGTGCAGAATTACCGCCACTTTGAGCCCGTCCCACAATGAGATTTCCCTAGGATGTGCCACTTCTGTGTCTGTATCTTTAAATGATGAGGGGGGGGGCTTGCGGCCACCATACCATAAGCTTATGTTTACAGTGTATAGTAATGCCTCATAGACACACAGTCGTTCAAGCTTTCCAGTTAGACCCAGAATCTGATCCGCAACCTTTCCCTGTATGACGACATACGGGGCAAATTCCAGATTGGCCCATCTGAGCTGCCGTTCTCTCAAAAGCTGAGCAGAATGATCAAGGCACTCTTTACACCTATCTCCATTTCTAGCCATTGCAGGACCATAGGCAGGCTAGGGGAATTCGTATTAATGTTTGAGGTTTTTTTTTTTTTTAAAGTGAAGTTTTCATGTCATGGGACCTGTTTTAAAGCAAATCGTTTTTAAAAGAGTTTTGTATTGGAGCTGTAAATGTAAATTTGTTTTAGAAGTTAAGAACAGCAGTAGCAGCAATTTTGAAGTAATACATGATCCTGGACAAGAGTGCTGTTCTATGCTTAAATCAGCATCTGCTCTCATCAATAAGCACTGAATGACATGATGGTTCAGGTCCGTTTTGGATATTAAACATGTTTTGAGGCAACTTGTACAAGCACTTTGCACAAGGTTAACAGTTTGCTCTAAGCCTCCAGAGCTTGTTAACACAAACACTGTAGCTCCACAGCAAAAATAAAGATGCAAACGTTGGACACCAAACCTCTTTTAGCTGATCAGCTGTATCTCTTTAGGTAACATATTCATCTGTTGTCGGCGCAGCTCCAGTACTGGAGAAGCAGGAGACAGCGAAGATGATGACGATGCATGCCCTCTGTCAGGGGTGATTTATAAAATTGGTAATTTGGTGAACCTACAGCTGTGCTTATAATGCCTTTCATCAGAACATACAGCTTTATATCCCTGGGTCCAGCACGTGCCTTTTTGCTGTAGGTGACCTGGGTCATGTGACCTCCATCTCCAATCCTCAGGTGGAGGAGGGGGACAGCCGCTTTCTGGCCTGTGAAATCTTGCATGAGGTACGACTGTTGGGTTTTTGCCCATGTTGAATGTGATGTAGTACTGCATTTGTTTGGCACAAATCATAAATATAGTGTAGACTGATCTTGCTTTGTCCTCTGCTTATATCATCTACCCCCACAGGACTACACTCATCTACCCAAGGCTGATATCTTTGCCCTAGGCCTGACTGTGCTGTTGGCAGCTGGAGCGCCCCCATTGCCACAGAATGGAGATGAATGGCACCGCATCAGGCAGGCTCAGTTACCCAGTCTGCCTCAGGAGCTAACGCCACCTTTACGGAATCTTATACAGGTGCTATATGATGTTGGAAACTGTATATTTAACTGGTCAACTTTCTGGAACAAAGAGGTAATCAGTACTGGTCCTGAAGGGAATCAGCACAGTTTGGCAATTCTCCCTGTTCTATTGCATGAACTAAGCCTAGTCACAAACTTTATTTGATAACCCATGCCAGATAAGATGCTCAATGTTTCTTTTGATTTTGTTGCAAAGCCTGGTTCCTGACAAAGTCTCTAAATTGTAAAGGATAATGTAGGCAGTGCTTTCATTTGGCAGATGATGTTGGACCCTGATCCTGCTGGGAGGCCGTCTGCGTCTGCATTGTGTAAGCACCAAGTGCTGTGCAGAGAACAGACTGGAAAGCTGGCTGCACAGCTGCGCAGAGAGCTCAATGTGGAGAAGTTTAGGACAGCCATGCTGGAAAGGTGAGGGAAGGGTTAATAAATGGACCTGTTGATCAGTGGTGGGGTAACAAGTTCTTCAGTTACTCCATAAAGTTACGCTGTATTTCATTGTTGTGATTAGTGGCCTGAAGACTGCAGTAAGCAGATGCTTAGCAAATGTCTTTGCATGTGTGTATAATAAGAAGTGGGCTTTATCTTGGATATCCTCTTTTACAGTTTTGTTGAATAAAGGCATGAACATGACAACAGTTTGTAAATACCTGATAGTATGGTATTTTGCAAATACGATGCAGCATTACACCCTTGTTAAGAGCTTTCTACTCAAGCTTCACCTATGACAAATGGACACTTTACACACTTGCTCCATTTTTGTGGTGTTGTACTTCAGCGTAATGACCAACAGAGGGCACTGCTATGATTGTTAGTTCTGTCTGTCGGAAATACTTTTCATGGGGAATTCCTCAGAATTGTTTACAATTTCTCAGAATTCTCAGTAGATAATTCCTGATAATTTGGTAAAACAGTCTTTGAGTACCATTCATTGCAGTGGGGTGTTGTAGAGAAACTTGCTGTTCTGCTGATTTATTTGGTCCTGATGTCTATAACAAAGGCATTTCATTTACTATCCAAAATGGCCTGTGAACCAGGCAGTACTTTCAGAGGCCATTAATTGCATGTTCTCACCACTGTGCTTAAATTTGTCTTTAAAAGGATAACCATCTGACTTTTTTTTTGCAGAAAAATTGTTAAACTGTATAATACCTCCCTAAGTTGGACAATAATTCATCTTCTCTCTCCAGAGAACTCCAAGAGGCTCGACTGGCCGCCTCGTCTCCTCAGCATTCACCACTCTCCTCAGGACAGGCCGCCACTGGGGCAGGCTCTCTTCCTAGACCGGGCCGGAGGCTGGTGGGCCGAAATGTAGCTCGCTCAATGAGTTTTGGTTGTCTGGGACACTGACTTCACTTTTGGTCGAATGGTAGACCTACAGAACTGGACTGAAGGGTTTTTTTTGTTTTTGTTTTTTTGTTTTACACAACCTTTGTGAATCTAGACAGCAGTACGCCCCAACCACCCCCACCTCAATGAAAAGTATGATTTTTATTGCCTGGAATCACTTTTATCCTTGTAAATAAAGATTTTAAATGTGACGGAGTTCTGAGTTATTTTGTGAGGTCTGTCTGCATCGCAGGGCCTCTGCACACAAGTCCTTATCTCGCACGAACAGTGCCTCTGAGGGGGAAATCCATCAGTACAACATATGCTTTATGGAAAAAAAAAAACTGGTAAAGCAACCATGGGACTTCCCAATTTTCGCCCGGATGAACTACTACCCATGGCTTCCTATTTGTGCTATTTAGATTCAGTACGATGATGCAGCTTTCTGTTACAGCCTGAGTTAGCGTTTAACCAAGGTGCTTATATTTTCCCCCTCAGTAATATAATTGCTCTGATCTTGATGAGACGGAGGCCCTTTTGATCAACAAAGACCGGCGCCACGTCCAAATCACAAGTTTCAGTGTCACGCTTTCCCTTAACAAACCTTCCCGGCCGGTCCATCCATTTCGAATTTGGGCATATGGGGGTGGTGGTACGTTTTGTACGTGCTATGTAAAACACGGCCACATATTTCCTAGCTAATATCTAAAGATTTGCAGATATTTCATTTGTATACTTCAGTTCTTCTTTAAACACACGACTGTAAACGCGGTTAGATCCAGTGGAAATCCGTGCACACTTAGTTCTCAACCTTTAGTGAACCCTCGTAATGAGTCCTCCATTTGTACACCGGCACAGTCCATTTCGAATGTGTGAATGGGGGTGTAACGTTTGAAGTTGCTGTATAAAATATGGTCACTTAATTTCTAGCTTTTATCTACAGCTTTGCTGATATGTTTAAAATGGATTTGTGCAATTTCGATTCTTCAAATACATGAGAAATATTTAAACGCCGTTAGATCTAATGGTAATTCGTACCCCCCCCCCCTTTTTTTTAACCACCGTTCGTGGACGAAGTGTGTTTAGTCTGTATAAACTCTCAGCGGGAGGAGAGGCGGTCGGAGTTTGTTGTGATTGCCTGAGCCTAAGTGGCCCTTTGGCCTGGAACTTGTGTAAGTAACGCTGTTTAGCTGTAACACAGAAAACTGCGATCCATCTTATTCATTTCGGGAGTTGTCAGTGAGTTCATTTTTAAAATATCGACTTCAGTTTCGAGCTGAGACAAGACCAGTTTACGGAACATGGCTGAGTGACTCAGTAAATTAGGCTAACCCATTACTCCAAAACAGAAAACAGGTGGAGGAACTTGCTTCGCTTTTCAAGTAACCTTAATGGAAACATACTACTTTTAATTAACGAGATGCAAGCATATAAGTCACACTTAACTAATCAAAAGAAACGTCTTTCTTTGGAAATCTGACTAACAAATTCGCTTACTTGATATTTAACTAACGGCCAGCACCGCGCAGCATGTTCTAGAAGGTTGTGTCGATTATACAGTTACCAAATAATTACAGAAGTTACTTTGACAAGTTTCGCCTTTTTAGGCTGGTGAGAGGATTTTTTCCCCCTTGTGTGTGGTCTTATAATACAGCTTTCACTTGTTTAACATTCACTGACCTGATTATAAATTTACCAGCGATTTCTTGGAGTTGATTTAGCAAGTTTTACTTTATTTAGGCTGATCATTTCATCTGTAATACAGCTTTCACTTAGTTAACATGCCCTGACCTGATTTTATTTTATTTGACTTTGTCATAAAGTGTTAGGGGAAATCTAAACACAGCTG
>JBBPDC010000019.1:3360400-3382565 GCA_037974485.1 Hemigrammopetersius urotaenia
ATCTTTAAGTCCATCTCATGAAAAATCGGAGCAGAAACAAAGGTGTTGCGTTTATATTTTTGTTGAGTGTATATGTTAGGGCTGCACAATATTTCGCAAATTTACCGTCATCGCGATATCAACATGTGCAATATACATATAGCGAAAAACTGACTGAACTGCAATAAATGGTGTTTTTCCAAAACTCTTCACCCAGTGCCACAGAGAAAAGTTTTATTCATCTTCTGTGCTACTGCTATAGATTGTTCCTTTTGCTGTTTTTTCTGGCTAAGAACTTTAAATTATGTTTACATTTATTTAAAAATTTTTTCAGATTTTTTTCAACATTCAAATTTTCAATGGTTCAAATGTTTTATGGTAGACATTAAATGCTCTGTTTAAGTAAATTCTTTAAAAAAAAAACATACTGGAATGGAAATATTACATTTAATTTTTTTGTCTATATTACCAGCAAATCCAAAGTTTTTACTTACTTATCGCATGTGATCTCGCCATCGCAACACTCAATAACATTATTGCTTATCGCATGTTTTCCTAATATCGTGCAGCCCTAATTTGAACTATTCAAAACACAGTTTATTGAATAACACTGTTGTTTCCCTGAAGCATTCATATTGGCTACTCCTGATTGTCACCCTACTTGTTTGTTTAAGTTCAATTAAATAACAGAAACTCACTTCTCTTCAGATTTTTTTTGTTAGGTCTACACTTCTGGACTACATTCCTCACCTTTATTGGCCTTTGGAGTTTAAGTCCAGACTGGCCACTGGCCACTTGATGAACAAGAAACTCTTGTTTTCAGTAGGAAGTCCAAGACCTGGGACAGATAGTGAACATCACTGATGTACCCATGTGTTTGTCTGTGTGTAGTGAATAATGATGACGCCCGTGCTATTCGAGAGGTGGCTGGAGAGCTCATCAGAATCGCAGAGGAACTAAATCACTTCATTGTGAATCAAGCTGAGAGTCTGGCGAAGAAGATGGCTAGCAACACTTCTCAAGTGAGTTAGAACTTTAGAGCAGGGGTCCCCAATTGCAGTCCTGAAGGGCCAGTGTCCTCCTCAGTTTGGCCCATGTGTGTTTGAGCCATAAAAAGACTGAAAAAACTGATGGACACAAAGCTCTCCAGAACTGGATTTGCAGATCCCTGTTTTACAGATTCTCTTTCCTTTTGTATTATACCTCAGTTTGGATAATTTTTTCTTTGTCTAAGCTCCCTGGCTCCCTCAGGACTCTGTGCACATAATCAGCACAAATAGAAAGTGAAGGAAGAGACTATGTTCTTATAGGCACCATAGCCTTAAACTATAACACAGTATATGTGCAAAAGTGACCATCACAGCATAACCCACATATTCAGAATACGTCATTGTGGGTGTATTTGAGGTTTTGCATCGTCATTTAGGTTTCATGTATTTGTCAAATATCACTATCAAAAGCCTATTGTAAAGTGACCATTCTGTCATATGTGAACACATCACAGGGCTCAGTGTGAACAGCACAACATTTTCCTTTGTGTTTAACCCATTCACCAAGTGAAGCAGTGGGCAGCCAGGAACACAGCGCCCGTGAAGTAGTGTGTGGGGACAGGACATTCCTCAGCGGTACTTCTGAGGTGCTTAGCAGTCTTGGGATTTGAACCCATGACTTCCTGATCGCAGGTTGAACGCCATAATCATTGAGCTACCTATATGGCATGAGTAATCTTGAGGGACACAGGTGGCTTGTCCTTTGTTCTTTTTGCTATAATTAACTATAGGCATAGTGAAAGGGCTATTTTAAAAATGAGTGTATCAGGAGATGGCATTTGAGAATATTATTCTTCACTTCAATTAACTGAATATTTAATGAAGCTTGTAATAATAAATGATGAAAACAACAGTGATTATCACTGGAAAAGGAGCACTGACAGTGCAATGTAAATCTGAAGAAATTCTTCTTTCGCCACTCTGCATGCATCAGGATCACTGAAGATGTTTTTATTCTCAGTGTAATAATTTATTGCTTTTGGCAAATTTGGCAAGCATGATCAGAAGCGTTCTGCACGGAAGCCTCCAGTCCATGACAGTAACAGTTTCATAAAACTTGTATTCTTGCTAACTAGAAATTCATGGCACAGCTGCATTAGAAACAAATTCTCACCCTTACATTTGGATTAGTATGTAGCAAAAGACTAAGAAAGGTTGCAGTAGAGTAAATCCCTGCTTATTTACGGTTCAGCATTCGCTGTGTCAGCATTCGCTGATTCAGTCATTTCATGAATTACAGTACAGTATATTCAGGGGTAACATCAGTATTTACATTCTAGCACTGCGCGAGACCGCAGTCTATTGAAAAACTGCACAGTACAGATACGGGTTGACCTTTACATTTTCTTAAAGGGTAATGTATTGAGGTTTTTTTTTTTGCCGCTTAACAATATGACTGATGGTGCAGGGCACATTTTGAGTCTGTAATGACAGCAACTGTACAGAATCATCATTCTCTCCTAATTTTGCTTGTGTGTGGCTTGCAGAGCTGGCGGAGTCTTCTGGCTGAGAGTGTGGAGAATTTACTGCAGCAAGTGCCTGGTTTAGACAATGAAAGAATGGTAATGGCCCTCACCTTCTCCCTCGTGAAGGCAGTGTGTGAACGTGTCCCTCTCTCCCTGCGACGTCTCTATCAAGTCCTGATACAGTACACCCCTTTCACCCGACCTCGATGACCCTCTCTGCTGACACTTTAGGTTTTCAAGTTTCTAAAAGGGTCTGTTTTCCTGTAACTAATTGACAGAATGCTGTTTTCTTGCTTGTTTAGTATGGCCTGTGATGACCAAGGACCCCTGGATATTGTGGTCAAGTCTACAGCTGAGTTTCAGGTCATCGCTGTGCCATGTTGGGAGCACATTTGACTCTTGGTGTCCTTCACTGGAAATGATGGCATGGCAGTACTCTGAAAGGAAACCATTTAAACAGATCCTTTACTGAACTGTTCTTCCCAAAAGTACATCTGCTAACGGGTGATATGAGGGGCTCATCTCACTGGAGCTTAGCTAGGACTGTACCTTCACCCTTACAAAGTGCAGCTATTTATGTACCGCAGGAAGTTTATTAGTCATGTCGGTACAAAATGCAAAAGTCAGATCTGCCTGGTACAGTTGACAGACGTTGAGGAAGTAATATCAAACTTTTGGTTTTGTGTTTCACTTCTTGTTTATCTGTAATGGCATTGCTTTGAAAATGTCATGAAAATTACATTTTTGTTCCAGCTGCATATGCCTTTTCACTGCTTTATTCAAAAGTATTGCTGCATTAAAAGAAAAATAGACAAAAGTAACTTTCCTTTATGATTTATCACTTGCAGGAAGTTACATTTTTCACTAAAATGGTTAAAAGTTGACTAATGCTCAATTTATTTCTTTTGTTCTGATCTGATCTAACAGGATAGTTGACACATCCAAATCAATACTCCCTAGTGTACTGTGAAATGAGCCTACCGACTCCACACCCAAATGCACTGCACTGTTCAAATATGGATCTGTGCAGTGTTTCGGTATGAAAAGCCTAAACACTGAAATAGAACATGCTCTCAGTAGCTCCAACACTCCCAACCTAATCATTTAAACCCAGCATTCCAGGTTTGCTGACGGGTTTCGTTTTTTCCGTCTCTGAGGAACTTTCTGATCGCTTTTGATCAGAGTGTAGATGTCACGTATACAAGATTAGGTTATTCATTTATTGCCTCTGTTCCACTCGGACAGCTCTTACGATGAATACGGATTTCTACACGTTTTCGCTTCTGAAGGGCTCATTCATAGGGATAAAGACACAAAGGTTCATTTTCTAGCCTTTATATTGCCTGAACCCAGAGACACCCAAGCCCACTTTTTCAGTGCAGCAGCTTAGAGAAAACATACCATATGATGTACCATTTCCTTGACTGTAACTTGCATCCCTGAACTGCACAATTAGGGTAAGCAAGCATAAACTCACAAAAGTGGTTTTGCTTCATTACACATCATTCAAAATAAACATGGGTCAATTGGAAGGCAAAGTCCATTACATTTCTATGACAGTCCATTCAGTGTTCCTCAAATCCACAATTTTCTCCACTGGTTTGGCTGTCTGCTTTTTCCATTGGATTTCTGCAGTAAGCTTCTAATCCTCCTCGAGGTCTTTGCGGACTAGGCACACAAGGGAAAACAGTGAGGTGCTGCATGGCATGAGCCCTGTATACCAATACAGAGCACACAGTGCAAGTTGCAGGTGAGGTGTGAATCAGGTAGCCTTGGTGGCTGAACAGAGAGAGTCCAGTCTACTTCTGCAGGCTGAGTGGTGCACAACTGATCAAGTGGTACCAGACGAAGGGAAATTATGATGTCGGGCACACTCCGATCATATGACGTGTGAGTGAATGTTTGCATTTGGGCATGCTTACAGAAGGAAGTGCTTCAGGAAGTTGATCTTACTATGTTTATCTTACTCCCACAGAAGATCAATATTGATATGGTTATAATGACAGCTCAGAGTTACCACTGGTACTCGAAATGTTTACCTACCTCACTGCCATCACAGAAAAAAGGGGGAAAAACGAATTGGAAAAAGCAATTAAAGCATAGTCACTGATGCCCCACTAACTGAAACTCACTCTAGCAATCTTTATTAAAAGGGACATATTATGCAAAACTGTAGTTATAATAGGTCTATGGGCTATGTTCATGAAGTTCTTTGCACAAAATCACTCTTGCATAAAGAGATCTCACCAGCTTTATTACTGACACTTTCAGTCCCTTTTATCCAAATAAGCTGATGCTGAACAAGCCCCACCTATCCCATGCTTAAGATGCACATTTAAATTCTGGACTTTATACATTAGAATCCATGTCCTTGACACAAAAAAGTGCTTCTTTATATCTCTGTTTCTTTCATTCCTTCCTTCCTTCCATCCAATTTGTGAGAGTGGCTGTATCCTGGCTGAAGTGGTGACCAGGCTGAAGGAACAAAGGAGGGAGGGAGAAAGAAAGAAAGAGATACACTAGATGGCCAAAGGTATTGGGACACATGTGAAAAAGGCAGAAAACAGGCGCTATCCAGCCCTGTATGTTCGACCCCGAGTCTGTAGCCATAGCACTCGGCATCTTATACGCGCTCGTAAAACCAGCAGACAAAAATGGCGGATGTTCAACTGATCTAGTGGGTGGGTGGCTTGATAGATGAAGGATGGTTTTATACAAATTATCCTTATTCTGATGCCAGAATAAGGGAGCAATCTAAACAGCTCATTTTGAAAGGGACAATAAAGCTGGTGAGATCTCTATGTGAGAGATTTTGTGTATTGAACTTCATGAACATGTTTTGTATAGCACATAGACCTGTTATAACTTAAAATGTGAGTTTTGCAAAATATATCCTTTTTAACAGGTTTGATTGTCTGTGGGAAGTGATCACATTCCTCAAATTCAATTCCCATCTTTCACCATCTATATGAAACTATGTTGCTGTGGCAAACACAACAGAAATAGCAACAAGAGGAAACAAAAGGTGTTTTCCATCTCATGCTGTGTTCTGGGACTGCTGTTTACGACAGGGAATTTGGTGACAGACTACGGTAAATGTAACATGCCCAAACCAGTGGAGGCATGTTACTAAAGTCATATGAATCTGAGTATTTGTAGACTTTGAGGCAATCATGTCCATATTTGATCTCTCCCTCTCTACTCATGTATACTGGAGCAGTGTCAGAAGTCATCCTTAACTAAAAGCTGAGGGAACTGATTGAAACACTGGGGATCTCAACCCATGGCAATTATTTAATATTTAATTCATATTCCAAATAAAACCAGTCATGCACGTTATCAAACAGGCACAAGTTGCTTAAAACTAAGCCTAAATGTTTTAGCTTAATCATCAAAATCATAGAAATACTTTCGAGTTGTGCACCACTCTCACTTGGCAAGTCATTCTTTGCTTTGAAATTACAAAATGAATGTCACTCATCCTGAATAACAGTAGCCTGCTTCTAAAAACTGAAAAAAGATGAAAAGATCAAAGATGACTCTCACATTACATTTCCCAGTAAGCCTGGCAGAGGTGAAATTCTAGGCCAAATTAACAAAATACAGCGGTGCTACATAACATTAGCAGGATACAACAAAAGCTACAAAAAGGAAGGAGATAACGGCAAACAAAACGGCATGAGGCAGACAAAAGGAGTGTTTTTTTCACAGCGGGCAGCAGCTTTCGGCAGCACAGTGGCCCAGGTTTCCTGAAAGTGGGTGGTGGGGGTGGAGAGGTCGACTGCTTCTTGCTACTTCTTCCTATAAGCCAGCGCACCATAAGCTACCAATGCAGCAATAGCCACTAAGGCAGCGCCACCATACAGCAGCACTGGGAGCTCAGAGGGTCCAGGCTCTGTCTGCAATGGGGCTACAGCTGGAGGTAAAACAGGAGCCACCTCTGCTTCCTGCACCACTTGAGGCTCCTGTGCTGGTTGCGCTTGGACAGGTTCGGGCTGTGGCTCAGGTTCAGCTTCTGGTTCAGGAGTAGGGGGAGGCTCTTGAACTGGGCTTGGAAGTGGTGGCTCCACAGGAGCTAGAACAGGTTCTGGCTGAGCTGGCTGGGGCTTTGGTTCTGGATTAGGCACTAGTGGGGCAGATGCAACAGCAACTGGAGGGGCAGGGGATTCTGGATTTGGAGCAACTGCTGGAGCTGGAGCAGCTAAGCTACCAGGCGCCTCCATGATCACAATAGACTCTTCTGGAGATTGCAACAACATAGGAGCCTCAACTGAAGGCAGGGCCTCTTCTCTAAGCTCTGACCTCAAGGCTGCCAGCTCACTTTCGCTGCCCAGCACGCTCAGCATACTTTCCTGCAGCTCTCCTTCCTCTGCAGGCTCCCTGCCCTCCTCCAGAAGCTCTGCCTCTTCGCGCTCCACATGAACAATGTCAGAGTTGGACGAGTTGTTCTCACTGCGCTCTTCAGCCAAGGTCACGCCCTCAGCACTGTCCAGGCTTTTGACGTCCTCAGGGTCCATCATACCCACCTGAGCCCAGGACTCGTGGCCAGTCAGAGACACGGGCAGGCTCTCCGTCTGCCAGGAGCCTGGCCCACTGCTGTCAGGTGCAGTCAGCAGCGACTCGGGGGGGCTCAGCGGCTCCGGGACCTGTTCCCCTGATAGGATGTAGATATCGTTACTGTCTTCAGCGATGATCACTCCTGGGTCCTCCACATCCTCTAGGTTAAACACCGCACTCTGGAAAATACAAACAGGGGACGCAAACGTTACATCATGCAGCATGGTTTCTCATCATTAAGAATGTAACATCTTCTATTAAACATATCAAGAAAGACTGAATTTGATACCCAATTTGCTTTGTTCATTTTTGTAGGCTTGAATTGTAAAATTACACTGAATATACATAGGTAAGTGACTGGAAAGAAATTGTTCAGACTTTCGGTTCACCTACACCTAGAAATATTCTTTGCAACATGGCACATGTGGCCAGCAAACACATTGTGCTGCAGTTCTGAGCTGCTCTGCAGCCTATTGACGTCACAAAACCACATCTGCTCATCAAAAGACTACGGCACTTTTTCTACACTGAATCATCATTCACCTCTTGACTCATACGCAGGCCCTCAAATGTTTTCCCAACATGTGCTGACACACACATACACACACACACACACACACACACACACAGCACATCAATAGCTCTGTAATATAAATATGTGAACCAGTACAATCTAACATTCTTGAACACCATTCCTTTGGCAAATTGCCTACAGCTACCGATCTGAGTCACAGACTTGCTCACTTCATTATTTTTTTTTTTTTTCCCAACGGCCAAAGACGTCAAAACGTACTGTATCACGACTATGTGTATTCAAGCATTAAGAAAAACATGCATGGACAACACAAGAGGCAAGACTTACAAATAAGAAACCTTGAGAGATCAGAGCTTTATGACAGAATGCTACATAAGAAAGTCCTGTGATTTGCTGACCTAAGCTATTTAGAAAGTTCTGATTTCTCCCTTCACCACAGTTTGGTGTATGCGATGGGAAGAGGGAACCTCTACTAGCTTTCATTGCATGGTTTCAGCAACTCGCTGTACAATCACATGATCGTGAAGGGCTTTACAATCATCTGTGGGGATGCAGGGAACAGAAGAATAACATAGAAACTGTGCAGTCACTGGAACCCAGTAGCTGGAGCAATAAACACTCGAAACAGAAATATTCTCACAGACCGTCAGGAAAAAGCAGATGTGCAGTGGCTGTCCTACCATCTAGTGGCTCTCCTGCCATCTAGTGGTACTGAACTGCTGCTGTTCTGTACTAGTTTCTTCTACTTTGCTGTTTTAGCATATTGGGGGTGTGTGATATAAAATGCACCAAAACCTCTGCACAGGCTACACAGGTTTAATTTCTCCACCCAATATATTAAAATCAGCAAATAATAGTACAGTGCATTTGAACGTGCAGAAGTGTACTCTCCATAGAGAAGAAGTCATTTTGAAGCCAACATAATTTGAGAAAGGGAACACAAAACATGAGTGGGTTTTGCTAAGCTGTATAACTGGGAATGTAGATGTCCAGGATTTATGGGACACAGAATGTATTTGACTGGAAATCTCTATTTATATTTATAAAACTAACAGCTGGGCGAGAGGGAGAGTAACTTACATAACTGCAAATCCCTTCGCCATGTCTCCACTACAGTTTACTGCCTGCACCATCACATCAGATGCGTTAAGAGTTGCCTAAGTGAGCTGAAAGAGTGAGTGAGACAAAGCTGTTGGTGCCTCGGTGTTGAGTATACACCAGCCAAACACCTCACACATGCATACACGCCTCACTTGCCCTTTCCTGTTAGGAGGATTCACATAGATATGCATGTTTCTCTAATCCACTAGTGAGCATGTGAACCAGTTTCACATGTAATCCTTCATCTCTCACGCTCAATCGAGCATCTGGACAAATGCACAACAACCAGAATGGTACATCACTTTAACTCCATTGCATGTAGTGGAAATATTTTCACTTTCCTAGTTCACTGACAGGTATTTATCCAAAAACCCAGAAATGTAACACAGGTGACTGAAAACCCGCAAGCGCTGCAGATCTGAAATGGTCCCGATTTTCATTATGTGGATTGCGTTTGAAAACAAAGGCCTCTAGGCCACAACACATGCGCACGCAGCTCAAAGACAATAGAACAGGACAAATAAGAACAAACAGAAGCAGCTCCCACACCTTCTCTGAATGCCCTCCTTTAACCTCACCATAAAAATGCTACAGTGAGTAATTAAATCAGGTATTCATCACAAAATCCAGATCAAAGATTGCTAAACAGATGTGTGCAAAGAACATGTCCTCCTTATTTCTTCAACAAACCCAACAAGCCACAAAAACAAATATCAGCAATATTCAGAACATGATCAAATCTCCATGTAAAATATATATTTATATATAAAAATAAATCAGATCCTGGTCATTATTGAAAAGGCATTCATTTGCGTGGTTGATATTTCCCCACCCGAAAAATAAATGAGGAAGGCCTCTACTCATCGCAGATGGATTAAAATTGCTTTTGGCATTTTGCCCCATTTTTAAGCTGCTTTGCATGAGATCCTGAGAGGGGTTTACCATTTCAGAAATCTATGCCAAAACTGGGACTCAATGAGTGAAGCGCCGCTCAGCTACCTTCTCCACAACCTTTCACCAAATCAGCCTCACCAATAAATGAAACAACAGTTCTCTGTCTCTCTTAAAAATGCTGTTAGCTGTAACTCAAACATACAACCAGTGGTCTAATATTCTCCTGTCTCTCACACAAAACAAAGGACAGCTAAGGCTAAATTGTGATTTAAATCACAAATAGTGCCTCAGCAAAAATAAATAAATAAAAAAATCCTAATCCTATGTGAAAGCAAATGAACAGTAAATATTTTTCTCTTGGAGTAGCCAGACTAAGTCTGCTTACCTTCCCTTGCCTTGGGACACACTCAAGCAGATCAGCAGGCTCAACGGCGCAACCATTTAACATGGGTGTGGAGGAATTCTTGCCTGCTTGAGGTATTTTCTAAAAATAAATGTAGTTCCAGAATGCATTCTAACATTTACCAATTTTAATGATGCACCATGTACAAAATACAATAATCAAGCAGAGTCAATTGCCACTATTCACTCCAAAACTCAGGACAAAATCAATAAAAACATACATATATTATAATAACCATTTAAAGCTTACAGAATCAAAGCTAATAGCATCTGGACAGGTACACCATACAAGATTTCTCTCAAAGTAATTATAAGGAAATATAGAAGCCACTCTGAAAGTTGTAGAATGACCAGCAGCAGGAACAGTTACACAGACATCAATAAACTGAACTGCAATCATCTCTGATCATCTGATTATGCTAAAAAAACAAAAGGTGGTCTTGTTTTTGGAAAGAAAGGTCCTGAGTATGATTCCAAGAACACCATAAACACAGTGAACATGCAAACGAGTACAAGAAGCAAGTAATGGGGTTGTTTCACAATACTGGGCAAAGGACATATACTGTCAAAAGAACTCAGTTACCAACAACAGCCTCGAAATAAAGTGTTATGCATTTCTACTGTCTGAATATTTTCAAATCGTCCATTTGTTTTCTAAAATTTGTGTACGATTATAAATAACACAAAAGATTCATTTATTTGCTGATGACTGGCCCACAATACAGGATAACTGGTACAATACTGAGAATTGAACCTCCTGACAATCAAACATTTCCTAGAATATCCTGTAGTATGGGTCATCTATAATCCAGCCTCTACTCCTCCAGTCTACTCCCGATCCAGTCAAGGCCGTCCTGACTTTGAATAATAAATATTAAACACTTTCCATATAAATAACTCAGTGTCCTATATAACCGGGTGGATGAAGACGCAATGTTGACGTCATGAATGAAAGACCCTCATCCAATGAGAGCCGAGCTGAACAGTTATCGTGTACAAAAGTTCCCTTTAAAAGGTTAAAGGGAAAGTTACACTACAGAGAAGGAGAATAAACTGTCCAACAGCATGGAGACTTCAAAAAGTGTCCTGTAAAACATTCCGCTTGGATTTTCTGTGCTGGTGCCACAACAGAGCAGTCGCTCTTTCATTCATGGCAGGTCTTGTGTGAAGACTTAAATGACTAAGATAATGTGTGTGTGTGTGTGTGTGTGTGTGTGTGTAGTATCTCTCACTTTTAAACATCTTTAAAATGCTGCAGTGTAAACCAACACAGGAAGGTAGTTTGGTTTCTATGTGCATATGGCAGTAAGGTCCATGATAAGATAAACATATCTGTATGTAAAGGGCAACGGTACATGTTGATTTCCACATACTGGGGGCCCGAGCACCCACAACTGTGCCCCCTGATAACAGCAGAGCGACACTTTATTATGCAGCGTGCTGGAACAAGTCTTCGGCTTAAGCTGCACAACTTGGCTCATTCATAATTGAAGGGAATACCAGCACTAGCACTTTTGTCCTTGAGGGCACACACAGTAACAGCACAGCTAAGCAGGATTCCAGACTGGAAAGCAGCTGTGCAGAAATGGGGTGTTCGTAATTAGAACGCACGCTCAAGTCCATCACTGAAAGAGAGGAGAGGAGACCCACACCAATAGGTTCGACAACTACAGGGGAATTATGTGCTGATTTATCTGCTGTTAAGGCATCATAAATGATGAGGAAAAAGTAAGTGAAAGAAATGCAACACAAACGAGTGAGATACAAGTGCTATAACAAAGATGTAACGGCTTATATTTTTTAAAATTCACTGAACCAGTCATGATGAAGAAAGGCAAGAAGAAAAACAAACGGACCCTTTTTCAAACAAAGAAACGAGAGGCCTACTCATAACATCTGACATTTCACAGCTGCTTTAGGCCATTTATGGACCTGTAAGAGTTTCAGTATTTTATACATTTGCAAGTCCATGAGCTGCAGGATCAGCAGCACGATTCGGACAGCTCTGGCCTTCTCCGATTCTCCCATGGGCAGAGAATCCCTGCTGTGTAACTAGGGCAGCCTCTCTTCAATTATTTTATACAAGGGTTTATCAGATTTATTTCTGGCCATCCCTATGGCATGAAGTGTGTGTGTGTGTGTGTTGGTGTGAGAGGCACATGCTCACTGCTTAACAGCTGTGAGGCACACACTCATCGCTTTACAGTAGTCACCTGTATGAAATGTCTGTTACATAAAGCAGTGTGAGCAATGTGCAGAACCCTGCATGCTGACATGGCCTCAGCTCAAGCCCTCTCAACACCTCCTGATTTATCAGGAATGAAAGCACTGCGGTACTGATGGCATGAGACCAAAAGTCAGCTGCTTAACGGACTAGGGCACGGACACAAACAGCAACATTTCACCTTGGTTTTAGGTTTCTCTTAGTTGGAAAAGGCAGTTCAGGATTGTATCTGGCAGCAGATTTTTGCTGAAGGTTTTTGGCTGCCCAAGCAAGGTTCAGGAGGGGCCTGACACTGAAGTTCAAGAACACTTTTGAAGGACAACGCACACGGTACAAGAGAGGAGGAAATGATGGACAGCACACTTCCGCACAAGTTGGGTAAATATTCCAAGTACTGCCGAACTCCACACTGTGGCCCTGTACCCTTGGCCCCTAAAGGTGAACCGGCCCCTCTGCCTAGTCATGCTCAATCAGCTTTACATGAGCCATTTTGTGCTGTGTTGTCAGAGCTCTCAAAATGTCTCCTCAGCGTGTCCCCAGACATGAACGAACACACACACACACAGTATGGTCATGCTCCCCAACAACAACGCAAAATCACATTTCTGTTAAATGACCTGGACATAAATATTACAGCTAATGGTTTAATTATCAAAGTTCCAGACAGTGTGGTTGAAATATATCCAGTGATTCTCTATGAGGCATCACCTGGGTTACCAAATGACGGCTATAATGCATTTACGAAAGCAATAAGACTTTTATATTAGGAGGTCACTATTTACTGACAGTGTTGATTATATACTGGGTTTTGCCACATAGTAACTTGAAAACGGGCCACTTTAAAATTCTAAATAAAATTTAACAAAAAAATATAACTAATGATCTTTATTTAAGATTTGTATACCTTTTCTAGCCGTTAATGACCTTAAAATGCCTGCTGATGTCTAACAGAGTGGACTGATGACACAAGTGCAGGAATGTCAATGGAAAGTCTGCCAGTCAAATCAACTGAACTGAAAACAGCCAGACATCAGACCTCTCCGTCTCTTCCGTACATATTCACTCGCTTGGTCTCCTCATTTCTTTTTTGTGTTGCTTCAAATATTACTACAAACATAAAATACTGACAGAAGGAATTGCTTACCTGTTTTGTTTGATTTCCTGAGAGTGAAAGGTCATGTCGCACTGACCCAGACAGAAGGAATGCAGGACTGGACAAAAGCAAAATGAAAAACTAAGCAGTGTGTGGCGAGCAATGAGATGGCTGTCAGAGCAGTGGAATCAGAACTGCTGTTCTAGAATCCTTGTTCGCTGCTTGCTCCCTCCCCCAAACACACACACACACACACACACACACTCCTCCCTCCACGTTCATACCAATGGTGCCTGAGTGCTGGGCTCTTCATGAAGGTTTTTGCACAGGAGGAATTTGGGTCTATTCGAGAGACAATGGTCTCTTCCCCCCCAGCGGGACTCTAATTAAATTAACCTCACTGAATGCATTCTTCTGCGTATCAAACACACACACACACACACACACACACACACACACACACACACACACTTTCATAACCCTCAGGGACAAAGTGTCCTGAAGTGTACACAGCCAGAGCACACTGGCTTCACAATAAACCCATTTCACAACTCAGCTAGCTTGCCACTGTATTACTGCACTCTAACATAAAAGTATTTCATTTCCAGTTAAAACCACTCAAGTATAAAGTAAAGCTCATGACTAAAGTGGTACTATTTTCCCTTGTGACCTTCAAAAGGCAACATAACATTTGCTGAAGGCACAGAAATCTTTCACTGCGGTGTTTAACTGAAACGAACATGTAACCTGAAACTGAATCTCACTGACCTGCAAGGTCAGAGAGGGGGTGGAGAAGGGGTCAGAAGTTTGGGACTTTCAAAAGCAGAAGAAAGGTCAGGCAAGTCAGGGCAAACAGTGGAGGGCATCTTTCATTTTTTCTGTATACACAGGGCAATTCAATTTCCACACTTATCCAGCACTCAGGCAAACAACTTTGTGATTCAGACAAGGCTAAACACAACTGTGGAAAACTGCATCCATGGATCTCAAACCTACCTTTGGAATGGTTATGAGCCAACATGACAGAAATCCCCACTGGTAACATCAGCTTAGTACTCCTCACCCTGAGTGAGATATTCTGAGGAGTCCCACTGATCTCTGAGAGCAGATTTCTGGCTCCCTCTAGTGGCCTCTAATCGCTTTACATTAGGGAACTACAGAAAGTGTCTTGGATAAAAGTGCAGCACAGGGTATGAAATGCCAAATTATTTATATTTACTTTTTCTAATAATTGTAAATGCGGCACCATGTTTTTTTTTTTTTGGTCTATTTCTTTTTCCCTCCAAGTTTTGTATGAGCGTTCAGTCATCTGATCCTCAATTTGGAACTCCAATCCTGGTTTTACTTAATTTACAACAACAGGTAATGGTTTATTGCACTGAAAGCTTCAGAGAAAGTCTCTTACTTCTAAAACCCCAAGAATGTGGCAAGAAGATGCAAAGGAAGAAGAAATGTATGCACCAAGTATAAAGTTTACATTTCTCTTTTAGATGCTACTAGGTATTTACGGAGACAACAAACAACAAAAGACACATGGAATCACAGTAGAGGACCAGGGTGGCAGTACTAGAGTTTAGTCTTGAGACACACTTTCTGTGGTCTCAGATTCAACCATAGGCCTCAGCAAACATTCTAGTCAGTCTTCCACTGGTCCAGCAGCCTTTAAAAAAACGATGTTTCCATAAGTAATATTTCTTAGTTCTAACCAGCCACACCAACTTCACTGTGGCTATAACAATTTTTTCTTATTTTAAATCAACCAATAAAACAATAGCACCCTCAATGACTGACACACGGCCCTTCACCTCCTTAACAATACTACAGATTAGGCGAGCTTGTTCAAGCACTGGTTTCTTCATGATGCGTCCATGCTCATTTTTATCTCAGCCACAGACGCGAATGAATCAAGTGAAATTGCTGCACTTAAAGTAAATATTGCCTAATCTGATCCTACATTACTTTATTTTTGATGATTAAAAATAACTGAAATTGATCTTAAAGTAGAAAATGTTCTCTAGCAGCACTCAAAAATGATAAAAAGTCCAGTGAGTCTCTCATTTAGACTTGATCTTGACGTGGACTTGGTTTTTACTTGTCCTGGACTTGTATGTGCTAGCATGTGATAGAGTTTGAGGCTTCATCTTGGAGTCTAAAAAGGAGTGCACAAATCATGAGTAGCCATAAGCTCTGATGTGAAAGATATTTTTCCCTTTCTTTTACCACCATTTTTATTTAGCCTGTAAAACCCACAGTATGAAAATGGCCTCGGGCTTTGTCATGCCATTCTGGAGCCAATACAATCTACAAATATAAAATATAAAAATATAAATCTATTTTCCAGAGTTGTTAATTAAGAATTTTGATCAACAAAACAGATCACTCACCCATCCACCCTGCTGAATGATGAAATCTGCCTCTGCCTCTTCCAGGTAACGCACGCCCAGAGTCAGCAGAGAAGTCAGTGGTTGCCCCTCAGCTTGTAAAGCCTGCAACAACACTAAAGGGACCAAAACCTAGACAGACAGCAGTAGAAGAGAGAGTGGTTTTGAGTTTACAGAATTGCAACACTTCTGGAAATGGTTTGGGTAACCTGCCCTCACCTTGCTCCAGTCCCCTTGAGAATGGGAGGACACCTCCTGCACTGCAGCACGGAAACCTTCATAGTCCAGCTGGCTGCACAACACACACTCATTTAGAACTGACAGTTTCTCGGAAGATTGTGTGCAACCTAAGGAATTCATTCTGTATGATGGGTATGGCTGATAAACACAAAGTTAACTTTCTACACACAAAAGTCAAGAAACTCCATTATACCCCAGCATAATAGATCTGGCATATGTTAAAGTTTTAATTATACCTTAAAATGTACAGAACTGTGTCCTTTTTAGAAGTTTGTTATGTTTGTTTTTTTATAATTTATCCAAGTGTGCCTAACGTTATACTGTAAATATGCTGAGATGTTCGAAGAGATCCGTCGTGCACTGCTCCAGTGTCACTCATACTGACCCACTGAGGAGTGTGTGTGTAGCAGAGGCCAGGTATGTATCCAGGTCCCGTGCGACGCGGTCCCCCAGCACAGCCAGACTGTCCTCGACAGAGCTCTCTGGATTAGCCGGACTGAACACTGGGGACGTGTGTCGGTCAAAGCCTGTCCTGGGAAAAGCTTGACAAACACATGCAAACACACACAAGGAATGAAAAGAAAAATCATGATAAAGATCTAAAATAAATCACTAATATTACCCAAGTGACAGTCAACACCTTTAATTTAACTATTAATGATGTATATGATGTGGTTTTGGACTTGTGTGTGTGTGTGCGCGTGTGCTGACTTGGGTCCCTTACAAGCAGCAATGTCCTCCTCCAGCTGCTTTAGCTCCTCCTCAATCTGCTGCTTCATCCTGCTGGTCTTATCCACATCTTTTTCCTGTGCGGTTTGTCCAGCTGCTGCGGGTAGAAGAACAGAATTCATACAGGAGCTGCTCCACAGCTACATCACATACGGAGAAATTGGCATTATTATATTATTCATTCATAAAACAATTAACATTAAGTACTATATAAAGGTGCTATATAAGCAATAAAAAAAGATAAAATGTGATGCATTTTGAAGAGCAGCCAAAAGCCTTATAACACTGCAAAGCTAGGAGTGGCTACAATTTGCAATGCTCCACGCCAGGAAATGAAGGGCTACTTG
The DNA here is from genome assembly GCA_037974485.1 of Hemigrammopetersius urotaenia. NCBI lineage: Eukaryota > Metazoa > Chordata > Actinopteri > Characiformes > Alestidae > Hemigrammopetersius > Hemigrammopetersius urotaenia. Next base: position 3,377,398 of record JBBPDC010000019.1, read on the forward strand.
ACTTGATCTACTGGCTTGAGTTGAAAAGAAAAAATACAATACAGAAAACTACAGACGTCATTCCTTTATTGCTGTGTTGACTGTTGCTGTGCCCAAAAAGTAATGTTTTAAAGTGAATTAATGATTTTTTTTTCTTGTGTGCTGTGACTTTCTTGAGAGAAAAATATTATATTAAGGAAGGTCAGATGATGTTTTAGAGCAGGGGTGCTTGTCATGAAGTGCCTATATTCAGCAGTCTGGTATTTTTCCCTCCTTAAACAAAAAATAACCCTGATAACAGTGGAGTCTGAGCAGGAAAATCAAAAACTGACACTGGCTTTCTTAGACTGGAACATCATAGCCGTTTTAAAGACAATCAAAAAAGTCACCACACTTCAAGAGATGATGATAGAAAATAAGAATTTTGAACTTTAAATGGGGACTAATATGGCCAGACACTAGAGCGAGTGGACTAACTAGTTCACTCATCATGATGTGTCTCCTAATCTTCACCTTTCAAATCTTCACCATTCAAATGATGAACAGAGTACCTGCAAGTCATTGTAAAGCGGTGTTCAGTTAGAACATACTCCACATAGTATACTCCTTATAGTCAGACATGAACACACCACAGCACACAGAGTGAACAGTGTGAAATACTTTCTCTGTATTTAACCCATTCACCAAGTGATGCAGTGGGCAGCCAGAAATGCGGGGCATCTAGTGTGTATGGACGGAACAAACGCGTTAGAAGTTTAGAAAAGCTGAAGATGTATGACTACATGCATACTACAAAACACAGAGTAACTTTAAGAGGAATAATACAGTTTCTAAAATTATTTCCATAAAAGACAGAATAAACACAGTACCCTATTTCAATGTAAAGAAGAAGCAATGAATTTCCAAATAGGCCTCTTATTTCTTTCTCTCTTATGGAGTACAGAAACACAGTACATTAAGAAGTCACTGCTAGCTCACACATTCACACATTTACGACCTTTATGCTGCCCAGGGCAGCAGGAGTCAGTACAGTACTTTTAAAAAATCAGGTACACACAAAGTTTTCCATAAGGACAAACAGCAACCTCTAGGAAAGTCAATGGCACATGAACATGCCGACTTCTTTTTCTAGCATCCATGAAAAGCAGACAGTGTCATAAATCAGTGCTACAGTTGAGCATGCCTGGTGCTGCATCTGTCAACATGGACATTGCGTCTGAGGGATTTAATTAACTTCTATGAATGACTAAATGTATAAGTAATCTTTTCTTACTCACTGACAACCCAGCAGAGGGAAAAGAATTGTGCATGTGCATGTATTAATGCAGACATCCTTATTTAGGAACTGAACTTGTATATAACTGGACGGAAGAGTTGCTGCTACTTCTCTCCAAGGCCAAGCCTGAGTTTAAATACATCAATTCATTAAACTGCTAACATGACCCTAAAACATAACTCTGACAGGTGGGCCGATCTGGATTTGAGCACATGGTTTCACTGACAAAGTCGAGAACATTTGTTTTTCCACAGCAAAATTTGTAAACGATTTGAATGCAGAAGGCTCCTACTAGTCACTCCTTGCTTTGAATCGAAAAGTTTGATCTCTCAGCTATTTATCATTCATTTTTAAACAGAAGTGAATCAGAAAGCAGTTGACAGACTGCAGACAGGACATGAACTCCAGTTACATCTAAAAGTGTGGCAGGACAAAGCTCCTTTGAGAGGGTTACTTAATGGAAAGCTCCATAACGAGCCTTTGCTATTTGCCCGGTGGCACTGCCGCCTGCTTCAGGCTGAGATGACGTTTGGTGGGGTTCGGTCGAGGTCCGCTGCACTCGCTGATCCAGTGGCGTGTGAGTAATCCAGCAGTGATTGCACTCGACAGGCCGTCAGGGTACGGATTGGGCCGAGCGGAAAGCAGGGATCAGAAGCTCATCGCTCCGCTTTTGAACCTCCCTGAATGAAAACTGCAGCAAAGGAAACACAGCACAGTCCTGATCTCCATGCTGAAGCGCCTGCGGGGCCATGCCATCTCTATTCATCTCATCAATACCAGATGCTTGTACTGAGAAGAGGTAGAATGAACCTCCAGTAGAGATTATAGTCTAAAAGGTGACTTTATCAGCATTCTTTAAGCTGATTTATGGGGAAATTGAATGATCAAATGTTTGTTATTGGGAAATTTCTATTGACATCTCAAGAGCATTCCAATCAACAAAACCAAACAGTCCCTGTGAGCATGTTCCATTAGCAGACCTAATATTCCATCTGGAGCCATCCGGATCACTTTCATCTCGTTTCATTTTTATTTTCCAAGTGCCCAAAATATTTCATAATTGCCTTCCTCACCATTACTATTCTTCATATAAATCCCAGAAGCTTTGAATTAACATCTAAATAATGAGTGAGACTACTCAGGAAGACGCAAGCTAGGAGCTCACTAAGGTCACTTATTGTTAGTCATCTGTATAGTAGCATTCTTTTATTTTCCCTTGTTGTCTGGTGCGAACCAATGGTGGAAGGGTTACCCTTTTGGGTCTTAGTTCCTCCCAGGCATTCTTTCCCCAACTTTCCTGACCTCTCTTACTCAGTACAGGCTCCCATCCAGATTCTGTAAAGCTGCTTTATGGAGTGTCGGTTGTGTAAAAAAAAAAAAAGTATACATTTATATATTTCACTTGAAAATTCAAATTTCGTCTCATCACCTACATGGGGAGATCCTGACTGACTCTGGTTTTGGGAACGGTTGTCCAGCACAGTGTGGTGATTTACCTGCTTAACACACATCTGGTGTAAATCAGGGGGGACTACCAAACTGTGCTGGACATCCACCCCTCAGGACCAGAGTTGGATGAGCAGTCACTTGTTGTGACCCAGGCCTAATGAGCAGAAAAATCTTAAATGGCATGTTTGTGTTATTTGGTCAGTCAGTTGAATGGAAGACTACTGACCAGCTAAAATGTACTCCATGTTACACCAGTCATCACTAACTGAGAAATTGCAACTTTAGTACAAATCTGTATTTCTTTACCAAGACTTACTAAACGGTCTCCCATTACTTACTGCAAGTTTGCTCTCAAAAATTAAAGGCTCCTGCAGGCACAAATGCATAAGTACTAGCCCCATCACTGGTAGATCATGTGTTGATCCCTGGGAATACCACACCTCCAAGAAAGTAAAACTTGCCACAGAGTTGCTGGCAAACATGGCCGTTTAATGAAAGTCTTGGAAGTCCTCCTTTACATCTTGCCATAAATTTTTATACGACAGGTGACCTACTAAATAAGGGTAGATGGAGTTGACACTAAATACAGCAGCATACATTTAGCTGCCCTACCACCCCTGACCTGTCCCCTGTCAGGAGTCACCACTATAGTTAAGAAGTCTGGGCCTGGTACAGACATGTACACTTCTCAGCAACAATACAATCTCTAAAACATGTGACATATGTGACCTTTGCTCTCTGGTGGCAATTTGTATGTGTAAAGTTTCCATTTGTGATATGTGAACACACCACTACACACACTATGAACAGCACAAAACGGTTCTCTGCATTTAATCCATTCACCAAGTGAAGCAGCGGGCCTGGGGAGCAGTGTGTGGCGACAGGTCCTTGCTCAAGAGTACCTCAGAGGCGCCACTAGCAGTCCTGGGATTTGAGCCCATGACCTTAGGCCACAGGGCACACCCTAACCTCTAGGCGACCAGCTGTCCCAAACTTAAAGAGGGGTTCACCATACACTTTGGTGTCCCTGAGTGAAGAAAAAAACGTTCCACTACTCCCAAAATCAGTTATTGCATTAACTAGCAAGAGTCCATTCTGCTGCTGTTTTATTACCTTCTGCAGGTCTTGACTGGAGGGTTGGGGGCAGGCCGAGGTAACTGAGGAGGACGTACTTCGTCTCATAGTGGAACCCTTCAGGAACGGTGGTGGAGGAGCCAGAGGCAGCCATTGAAGAAAGGTGTCAGTCTCTGGGGTACATGCACTGGCTTATTGTTTTCAAAAGTCCTGGCAGAATTCAAACACAAAGAGAGAGACAGAGAGACAGAGAGAGAAAAAAATACACTTTATGTATTTTTACAATAAATTAACAATTACACACCATGGACTACAGCTACAGGTGCCATGCAGCTGTAAATGTAAAAGAACAAAGAAAAAGAGTATAAAACAACGAGAACAGCACAAAAACGTGCTAGTAAAATAAGAGAATTGCCCTCTCTGATTACATTCTCAGAATCTATTTGGTGAGGTCATGCAATAAATATGCACAATTAAAACACGACAATGTCTCGCTCCCTCTCTGCACTACTTAGGCTCCACCACAGAAATGAATGAAGTTGGTCAGGGCGAAAAACATGATCACGTTAAAGCTAACTAAAGATAAACAAGTGGTTCGTCCTATAATGAGACTCAGACAGATTCTTTCTGTACCTTGTGGAAAAGGCGTTTGTCCCACCGAGAAAGTCGTGTGTAACTCCCTGGTACACTGTGTACAAGGACAAGCAGGCGTTCAGCCACACACACACACACACACACACACACATGCATGCATGCATGCACACTTCTCTCTGCTCAGCTAGCCAGCTAACTTTAATGTCACTCACAGAGACAGCAGCAACAGGAAAGCCTGGAGGAGAAGGGAGATCCAGGTGAGGTGTAGGTACCTTTCCGAAACAGAGGGTGTGAGAGTGTTTCTGGTTCACACAGAGGGGGTTAGCTGTCTGCCAGTGAAAGCTTTCCTGAAGCTAGCAGAGCTGTTAGCAGCGTGGCTACCGTGTTGTGCTCGGGTCAACCAAACCTTTTTTGGCCAGCCTCCACACACACGACACATCATGGAGATTATGGAGCCTCCTCCTGCTCCACAGAAGGTCCACTTCTACACTCCTTCACTTTCTTTCAGACCTTGTCCTGACACTGAGCTGCAGAAGAGGCTGCTGATCACACAGCTTCTCTTAAAGCTGCAGACTATCAGTATTTCCACCGGGATTTCAGTTAGGGTCACTTTTTAATATTAATACTATTAACTTACCTATGTAACGTTTATTTATTTCTTTTTTTTCTTTCTTTTTTATTATCTATTTTTCTTTCTTTTATACAATATATATAATATAATGGTAAACTAGATTTAGTTAAAAATTAGGCAAACAACAGCACTACATTTTATATAGATTTTATATTTATACACATA
>JBBPDC010000019.1:3382665-3395473 GCA_037974485.1 Hemigrammopetersius urotaenia
AGAGAGAGAGAGAGAGAGAGAGAGAGAGAGAGAGAGAGAGAGAGAGAGAATAAAACTAAAACTAGAAAGATTGATTATGCCCTCTAGTGGTAGGACAGAGGAAGTTTATAAAATTTATAAATGTTGTTTATTAATTTAAAGCCGGCCTTTAAACCACAGCTGATGCATTATTCCTAATGGGACTTTCCAAATTGTACTGTCAGTGGGAATTCACCATTTCTCCATCCATGATTTTAGATCTGGACAGTTCAGACATGACTGCTCTTTCTGTAAACTAAACTCTGCTGTGGTAGGTACTTTCTAAAGTCATTTTGATGTTGGGGGTTTCCTCTTTCCTCCTTTTTCCCTTTCCATTGCCAGATAGGATCCCTTTACCAATATAAAGTATAAAGTGAACAGTATACCAATATTGTTCAGAGATCCTCAAATATAAAGGGATTTCTTCAGCTCGAAATACAAAAACACTTTTCCCATTTATTACAGTCAACATAGGCTTCAAGAGAGGACCCCCTGCCATCAAGGTAATTTGATAACTAGTTTTGCCAGTTGAAACCTAAATTGTGTAATTACATTATGCAGAGTTCTATGGCCTCACAAATTGTGGATAATGTTACAACCACATATTATGTAGATAATGTAGATATTAGGTGCTGTGGAAATTGAATTAAGTACAATGAAAAAGAAAGTAAAAATATCTTAAATTGTAAACAGTAGAAATATTTATTCAAAAAAAAAAAAATTGTAACTGTTACAAGCCAAAATCCTATCAACATAGAAGTCTCTTCCATGACACATTTGTCACTGTGGCGTTTCTACAGGTGCTGGTCATATAATTAGAATATCTTCAAAAAGTTGATTTATTTCACTAATTCCATTCAAGAAGTGAAACTTGTATTTCTTTTTGAAGATATTCTAATTATATGACCAGCACCTGTACTATATTTTGTGCTAGCCTGACATGTTAGCTTTGATATAATAGCAAATCACTTAAATATTCTAGTCTGGAAATGACATGGAATTAAAATATCTGCTCAAGTAATGTTTACCTTATTTTTTCTTCAGTAGCTTTAAATGAAAATACAACATCTCTTCCATATCACTTATGTACTCCTTTGTCGCCGTCTGTTTCCATAGCAACCACCCAAACAACTTGCCCTGCAAACTTTTTACCAGGAAATCACGGAAATTAAAAGCAAAAAGCTTTGGCATCACACATTTGATACTGAAATGTAATGAATAATGTTAATAAAGTTTCTAAGATATTTCTAAGATGGTTTTATTGTTAATTTAACAAAGGGAATTGACTAAAAATATGTTTTTTTTAGGACATGAAAGTGCTTGGAATCTATGAACCACCCATAACAGCTACACTAATGCAGACATGTGCTCTTTCAATGCTCTTTCAAGTCTGATATGCAGATTTTCATTTTAATCTAGAACATATTTTGAGAGGCATACAGTAACTAGGATCTTTTGGGCTCAACTGTAAAAAGAATTTAATGGGCCCCCCATATGAAAATGACTTTGTTTAAAAATTGCAATTTACTTGTGTACTCACTTTTACTGGAGGCAAACCACTCCACCCACTAGTATCTTAACATTAACCAGAATGTTTAGCCTAGACTCCCTGTTTGAACCACAACAATTATGTGATATTTACCTTTCATCAGTTACACAGACTCCAAAGAACCCCTGCTGTGATTTTTATAAAATGCATATATTGAGGTATCATTTTAATGGACTCCTGAATTATGAATAAGAGGGAGAAAAATAGATAGGAGTGTGTGGGTGAAGAGTTGTTGCAGAATCTATGTGTGGGGCCTCATCAAGACTGCACCAAGGGCTCAAGTGTGATTGCCTCCCTTGCCCACAGAGTAGTCATGCCACTTGAAGCCTACTAACTAAATCATGTACCCTAAATGTCCAAAAGTATCCAGACACTCATTAGAGAATTGGTCAGTTCCACTAATTTCTTCATGGTGAAATAATTTAGATGTAAACAAAGTCATTTAGAGTGGTTTGGTGTGAAATAAGCCACACTACAAAACTTGCAGAGTCAGTTTTTGACCACACTGATGAGAGGAAGCAGACATATCAGGTGATTAATGCCTCTTAAAGCTACATGACAGGAATTCATATGAGAAATGGTTGTGAATATCCTGCCTGAGAGCTTTCAAATCATTTTGGCCTCAGATGCATTTTGTTTTAAATTCATGCAGGTGGGTGCAAATCTAAATCGATCTCATAAGATCAATAGGATAAAACCCATCTACACATCTGTAAATAAAGTGGCAAATAAAATGTCCGCATTTGCAATGAAGACATGACAACCTCGGTACCTGCTACATGATTTGTTTATGGAGAAAAATGAAAAAGCTTGTGGAATTCCTATTTTAAGTGTAAAGTCTCCATTTGTCATAGGTGAACACAGCACAACACACAGTGTGAACAGCATGAAACTGTTCTCTGCATTTTACACAGGGCAAAGCAGTGTGTGGGAATGGTATCTTGCTCAAGGGAGATGCCACTGACAGTCCTGGATGCCACCCACGACCTTCCGATTGCAAGGGGAAATGCCTAACCACCAGACCACTAGCTATCCAAGGTGCGCCTGTTGCTGACATGTTTTATTGCACACACACACACACACAGGTTTGAATAATTTCCATAGAAAAGCATTGCTAATAGACTGGGACACTCTGCAGCAGTCCCACATGACCCTTGGGTCAAAATGCACCAGGAGACAAGGCCCCAAGGACTGGGCTGTGAGGCAGTGGAACTGTGCTCTCTGGAGTGATGGACCTCCATCCATCCAGTACCTTAGGAATGAGTTATAATGGCTTTTGTGATCCGGAACTAATCATCCAGCACCAAAACCTGACCTCATTATCCCTCGGAATGTATTCAGACCCTCACATCAATGTTCCTTACAACCCGTTTCTGAAGAGCAGATTTTTTTTCTGATTTCATGACCAGACCAACCATGCTGCCATTGTGCTGTTCTTACTCTCAGTACTCCAGTGAAACCTTAAAACAACACAGTCACTAAATCAATCAGTGGAACATTTGTTGGGGAAGCACACCGTGATAGTCATACATGTTTTCTCTCCATGATCTCTGTACTGTCTGTAGTTTTAGTGGGCTTTTGTTGCTCATCTCATATGAGTGGACAGTGTGTTTGTTGGGAACAGAAGGCCTACAACAGTGGGGTTGTGTATCATTTCAGTTTGAATGGGCTATTACTGGCATAAAGGACTACACCATAATATGAAACTATTTCTCACACGCCTCCATGTTACCTGATCTCTCCATCTCCCAGGCTGAAATTTTCACCCTTCATATTTTATAACAGCACACAAACACAGGAAAAATAATACTATTTACTCCACACAGCACACACAAATTCAGGCAAAGCATATATTATTCAAACAGATCTAGAGATCATTAGTCTTCTTCTCAAGTTCCGTATCTCACTCCACACAGCCTGTGACTGACAACCAGTGCCTCCATCCTTTAACCTCTCAACATTAGTCAGGCCGACTGTCAGCTGGATGTTTTTTGTTGCAGGGCTGTTTGAATTTGTTCAAAATGATTCTTTTCAGTCCAGTCTTTAGACAGAATCTCAGAACGTAGTAAAAAATAAAGACTTGGCTCTTGCAAACATTTTGTGAAAATAACATTTAGTTTTTACTGTGAAACACTAGAAAAACAACCTCTTTGCTTCAGATACTCCTGGCAGGGACACTTAACTTATACATGTAAGCTTTATTTTAAATTACATATTATAGTTTGTATTTACATTTTAACATTTATAATGCACTGAAGATAAACAAGTTTAATCAAAGACTTAATAAATATGGTATGAAAGTAGAAATGAAACAAACAAAAGATGGTACAGAGAATGTCTAGCTAAGACTTTAATCCTAGTTTTCTTATAGAAACTGTGTATGTCGGATTGTAATGTTGCTGACTATTAGTATGCCCGGCACCTTGTCTTATTTCCACCTAGTTCCTAGTTCCCACCTAATGCTCAGGACTGGTGTTCATAACATCTCTCAGTAGATGCACTGATCTAGGACCAGATCCAAGACCCTACCATGCCCACACAATTGTCCCCTTACCCCACAGCTGATCCGCTGAAATATGACAGATGTCTGAAATTTGCTTATTTAGTTTGCCACCGGTGTTACAAAGTAAATGTAACAAGTAACCACCAGATTCTAAACCATCAATTAGCTCACTGTAAAATGCATAAGTTATCCCTCCCATATTTCAAACAAGTAATCTCAATCAGTCTTGCTTACGTGGTTTCTGACACTGTATAGCACACTATTATCTGTACAAACGGACAAAAATCTTGGCCAGCCAAAATCAGTCATACCAGCAGTTTTGGAATAGTTGCTCAAAAAAAAGTAATATTCATTACTAATTATGTCTCAAACTGTAATGTTATTACTGATTACATCCTGGAAAAATTAATCTCTTACTTTACTGTTATATTACTTTCTAAAAGCCATACACATCTGTACCACCTGCAAGGGTTTTTCAGGCAAAAGCATAAGCTAATTACAGTAAACCAAATATCATTACAATTCCTGCCTTTGTTGAACATGAAGCCTATTTGTGCTTGATAAAATTATGAGAGGTTTGAAAATCAAGAACATAAGTGGTTTATATATGTCTCGAAACCAAAGCTTTAAGAAGAAAGAGTAAAGCTTGAAGAGCTGTTTTTGAATAATCAATCAAGTCTGCCCTGCTAAGGTGAGGATGGGAAACTTATTCAGCACAGGGATCTTTATGTATCGGTATCATATGAGCATGACCATATGCTTTTTGCTTATTACTTGTTGAGTTTACAGCAGTGTGAAGTTTGTTCTGCACTTGTACTCCACTGGTCAAATTCACAACTGAAGTTCTGTTGGTTGATGCAGGTAGCACAGATGTGTACCGGGATAAATTTATTTTTGTACCACATCACCCCAAACACTGATTATCAGCCTGAGATTGGTTTATATACTTGTTTTTTTGTTTTTTTTTATAAACAATTCCTTCCTTTCTACTTTAGTCTTTCATTCTTTTGTACCATTTTCTGTGTTCCCTGAAGCCTAATATTTTTTTATTTTGTCCATCTTTACAGATTTGTAGTAAGGAGGCCATTGCTGCACTATTCCATTTCGATTCACATTCCTTCTTGTCATGAAATCTAGCCCTTGATCAGACCTGTTACACTTGAATGTTTTGTGAACTTTGGCTCATATCTTCAGCCTGCTGAGGGAGATGCAAGTCACGACTGGGCTTTGCAGGTGTGGACGTCCACCTCTTCGTGGCAGTCCCTGCAGTGGACAGCGCAGCACCAGTGGAACTTGCATTCGCATTTGGTGGTGCGGCTCACGCGGGACGTGTCATAACCTCGGCCGCAGCACATCACCTCGCAGCTGTCGGCTCCTCGGGACGTCCGGTTGCACACGCGCCCGCCGGTGCCCACTGATCCTTCAACAGAAGAGACAGACAAATTGACTACAAGCACTCACCATTTGAACCAATTTTGAAGGGATGAAAGAGTGAAAAACTCCTGCAGCCACACTGTAATATTTGAACACTTCCATTTTAATTTGCTGTTGACAGCACACTCGCCTGTGGTTGGAGCAAAGACCTTTTTATACTCTTCTACCCACTTGTGCCTTAATTTTAGAGACCTGTTCCTATACTTTTAGCATTCTAAAATCTATAATAAAATCTATAATAAAAATGATGGGGATAAATAAAGGAAATAAACTGAGACAATTCAGCCCAATGATACAATATAATATAGGCCACCTTTTCTGAGAGACAGTTTGTATATACAGATGACTGCATCTGCATTCAACACACATCGTTAGACCTTATCTTATTAGCTGATGGCAGAATGAGCTGATACAGCACCTGCTAGGACAATAACTTGCAGCCTGCAGCTGTGGGCTGAGCTGTCGGCTTTAGTTGTCTGGCAGACGACTGCCAGTCCCCAGGCGTAGCTGTCCCAAAGAAGCAGCAGGGCTGTCTGCGCCGGGTAAGGAGATGACCGCTTGGTCCTTCATGAGATGAGGGACTGATGATAGGAGCTATCAGTCGCTGCCGTGAGTCTTCATCGCGTGCTCATTTCAACAGCTCTAATCTAGACAACCCCACCCGGCTCGGAGGCTGGCGCGGTGCTGATCGGCCGCTGATATCGAAATTGTTAAAGACCTTGTATCAACCCTGGCCTTCATACACCACCCTGGGAAAAATCCCCTCTGCTTTTGTGCGCAAGGGCCCTCAGAATGACGGCTACTGCTATGCAAACAGTCACAGACCATGTTGGCCTTTTCAGGTACACAAGGAGGGATTTATGTCAGCCTGCTTGCGTGACTCCAATTCAAATATCAGATTTGGATCAGATTTATAGCCATAATTTTTGGATCATGAATATGTTTTGAAGGTGAAGCTATGCCCCTCCCCCCAACCTGCACTATTCAAGCCTAGTTAAAAGAAACTTCACTCTGCTGGTAGACCCAGCCCTGATATGTCACTGCTGGTGTCTTGCACGCGATTGTGAGTAGGCAGGCATGTGTCTGGGCATGACCCAGCAGCCCCCCACCCCCCATCAGTACTGCAACAGGCTGGTATGCTGGGCTGATATTGGTTACATCATGGGCAGCCTCCACCAGAGGTGTGTCTGCTTATTGAATTAAGATGAAGGCAGTGCCAAGAGATGAGTTTAGCATGTGGGGCCATGGAAGGAGCTGGAAATTGATTTCACACTTTCAGGAGAAGAGCTATAGCATCTGCCCTTCTGGGACTGCCCTCAAACAAATTGCCTTCACTGAGGCTTTCTCACACTTAGATTGACTCTAATGCACTGTACAGTTTTGCTTCGGCACTGGCGTCTTAAAACAGTCCTGCCAGCATTTAGTCCTGGGTGCAAACCCTGACTTTAATGCCTCATGAGCGAGGAGGTTGACATAAATGATGTAAATGTGACACAGACCATAGCGGAGTTCTGTGTACATCAGTATATCAGTCAGTCCTGCATATTATTTATATATGGCCAGCTATTATGTTGGGAAAACATGATTCACAGTTCATAAAAGTTACAAACGCAGGCCTAAAGATCTTTCAAGGAGATCATCGTGTACCCTGTGGGAAGCTATGAGACATGACCTACCTCCCTAAGTATTCCTGCCGGTTCATGGCAGACAGCACAGAGGTGTGCTGGCGAGGGCAGTAATTTATAGCGGTTGCGCATAGGGATCGTGTTTCAGCTCCTGTGCTGTCCACAGATCTGTGGTAATGTGCCTTAAACACAGCGTCACCTGATAGCCAGGATCATCCGCAACCTGACAGGCACCCCCACCCCTCCCATTCCCCCACACAGGTACACCTGGTGTTATTCAGTACAAACACACGCTCACACATACAAACACACACGCACAAAAAAAGCAGAGTGAGATAGGGATAGTCTGCAGCCTCAGGCAATTGGGGGGGGGGGGGTATGGGGGACGCCAAGTAACTGCATTCAGGTTACAGATTGGGTTATGACTATTGTGAATGTAATAGCCTGCTAAATGGCTCCCATTCTCTGATTACACTCTCTCTGTGTTTGGGGGCAAGACTAATGCTTTACAGATTGTCAGTGGAGTGTGGGAGGCACAGGCAGTAGAAGAACAAGCTGGGACTAACAGGGGCATGTGATACAGGCAAGGAACCCACATTCTGCCTCAACTTCTGCCATGCTTCTCTCCTCACACAACTAAGAACGTTTTGAATGTTGGCCGTATTTGTGCAGCGACATGAGCTTTGTATCAGTGTGTAAGGTCATTTCTTTACCTTGCATACTGTAACAGAACACTTGAGGTTGTGTATTAAAGCTGACAATCATTGCACTTATGATATTTCACCTTTAGCTCATCCATCAACATACAACCTTCTATTTCTCAAATCTGGGTGCCCAACCCCAGTCTAGCAGTTCTATGACCTTAGAGGGTTCAAATAAAACACATCTGACACTCATCTCCCTGTAGACGAGGTGTGTTAGAATAGAACACTAGATCTCTAGGATTTGGCACCTCTGGCTTAATTAAACACACGCACCAGATTCGTGGTCCCATATGCAGTAGTCGGGAGAGTCTTCGAAGTAAACCAGGTCATTTTTGGTGGGTTTCTTGAACTTTTTGTAGGCACTGGTGAAGCCTGTCCCGTAGCGGTTCATCACCACCTGGACAGCGCTGTTGTACTTCTTACGCAGGTAGTCACCCGTCTGTCTGAAGTCGGCCATGGCCAGCCAGCAGGTTCGCACATTGCAGGAGCCGCTCACGCCGTGGCATTTACATTCCAGGGTCATGAAACGCTTCACTGCCTGGATAATGGGTGAAAAGAGTGAGGGGGGGCGGGGTATTTGGATTTTGCGAGACCATAACATATGTAGCTCACTTACAATGGCAGATTTTGCAATTGTGTTTTTCTCTCTGAAATCATGGTCTTAGATCACTGTTTCTCTTGGCCATTCCCAAATAGGACTGTGGTTTTGTGTTTGTATATGTAAGTTTGTGTGCAGGGTATGCTGAGGTACCCTCCTCCCAGTTCTGATAAAAGCTGCTTGGAGGCGTATTTGTGGGCTATACTACTGGGAACTAGGTTTGAATCGTAGGTGAGCCACCTGCTGTTAGCAGCTGGGGGTCCTCAGGAACATAAAATATAACATTGACATTATAAGTTAAAGCTATAAGTTATAAGTCATAAGTTAAAAGGTGCTGCCCTTATTTACCAGCCAGCTAAGCATTTGTGTGACTGCTTGACAGATAGACAGAAATTTCATGGATATTTAAAAGGATGTGTGCAGGCCCAAGCATGGAAGGATGAAACCATGCTGCAATGAAACCTCTGAGACTGCAATGAGTATTAAATTTACATATAGTCTCTGTTGGTCATCTTTTAGCATGTCCAACACTTCAGTGAAAGTCAAGCTATTTGAAAGAAAACAATGACTGAAATGTCAACAGCAAATGTGTCACTGCACTGGTCACAGCTTTGACCATTCACAGCTTTACACATACTGTGAGCATGATATGAATTCAGCAGTGCAATCTTATTCAAATACCAGTAATAAACTCTTTATGAATTATATGCACCATCCTTTTTATGACACATTTTTATAACTAATTTTGTAATAACTAATAACTAATTTTTGCTTCAATCTTTCTCAAGTATTATTTCTCACTAATTTTTCATATGAATTCAAAACAGTCTATTAAGGAATATAAAAAATACAACTCTTTTAGAGCGTTACAACCTCACAACAATGTGTCAGTTCAATTTTGCAGCAATTTGCTGTGAAGGGAAAGATGTAGAAAAAGAAAATTAAGTTTCATTCTTTAGGGACACCTGTTTGCTGTTTATTTACTTGAAAATGACTATTTGAATGATAGTGAGATTAATTAAAGCTGAATATTAGAGATGTCATCCTTAAATAAAATAAATGAAACTCAATTAAATTAAATACATTAAAATAAGGCATTGTTGTAAATCAAACAAAAAAGTACCTTTCTTCCTGCGCGATTGTTATGTAGGTTCATGAGTGCTCGTGCATCCCTCTCCTTCCTCTCTTTGGCATCGACAAATGCCTGTGTGAACTTAATTGCATGGTCTACATGGTCACTGCAGCCACCCCAGTCAAAGGCCCCTTTGCTGTCTTGAGACGAGCCTTTTTTTCCCGGGTCACAGGAACATGTGTCCAGCTCTCCCTGACTGCAGGCCCTGGTCAGGGTGTGGACCATGCCTGCAGAGGAAATGGCATACACGAAGGCTGCCTCTCGACTGCCTAAGTGTCAGCATATAAGAGATGCCATGAATGAAATAATCCTACTAACAAGCAATTGCAAACAATTTACATTACACATTGGTCCTCTTACCCTAAATACATCCAAACACATTTTCCTAATGTTGCTTACTTTAGCTTCATGTAAGTTTCAGACACTGAATGACATAAGAAGCAAACGAAGCTGTAGTACAACTTCTGTTGTCTTTATTTTTTTCTTTATTTTTTTATAGGTAACAGTGTCTCATACAGTGTCAGAAACCACACAAGCAGGTACATTTGAAACTACTCAGGACCGCCATATAGTTTATGGCAAATGTTTGATGATTTAGGCATGATGCTTCCATTACTCACTTTCGTCTCATCGTTCAGTGAAAAACTACAAACAAATTTCAGACACCAAACATGTTTGGGCTGATTGAATATAAAAACTATTGTCTGAACCATAGTTTAAATACTGTATATTTACTTGGCCTAGAGAACTTCATGGAGAAGTCTGTGACATGATCTTGGTATTATATGGAAAACTTGTACTCTTCTCTCCAAGCTGAGTTTTGGTGCCTGATAAGAACAGACTCTACACTTGATCTTAGCCAAAAGGCACAGAAGCTTGAGAGCGCTGTTTGATGATTCGGAGAACACTGTGATGTTCCCTCTTTATCAGTTTGTCTTCAAAACAATGCTGTGATGTTGAGTGTATTCTTATTCTGTTTTAGGATCAAAGACACTACTACGTCTAAGAGATAAGGATGTGGTTCTCGTGAGGTATGTGTATAAGTGAGAGTGTTTCTGCTTATGAGTAAGCGAGACAAGAAGGGGGAGGGGAAGGACAGGGAGGGGGGGGGCAGTCAAAGAGTGAGACAGAAGAAACATTAATTTCTGGTGAGAGCATGAGAGCGAGTTAGAACGAAAGCAACCGACTCAGCTGCCGAGCAGCAGCTCAACAGAAACAGGGGTTATGAGGTTTAGCGTTTCATTTGGGAGCTTTGTGGGCCTAAGAGAGGATCCGTGCCACCAAATCCCTGCAATTGTTCTAAATTAGCGCACTGACATTGACAATAAGTAGATTCTCATAGTGCCACAGAGAAATCCTGCCAATCAGGGCCTCCCCATAATGCCCTATAATGGGTCGGCAGCCTTTCTGGGAGGTCTGAATACCAAGCAAGAAGATTAAAGTCAGAGATTTAACCTAACTTTTATGTGCGGACCAGCTAAGAGGCCTGGGAGACTGGCCTTGAGTTCCTGTGCGGATGTTCCCATTAATATGATTTTACACAGGATGAGAGAATAGAGAGAGTACCGCTTAAAACCATGCTGTGTGTTGGACATTTCTGCCTGTTTGCAGGGATGGCCTGCAGAGAAATTTTAGAAAATTCATAGGCTCCACAATAGACCCATGCAAGATTTATTACACACTCTTGGATCCACATTTAAGAACCGTGTGTGTGCTTGTTTGAGAACGGT
Organism: Hemigrammopetersius urotaenia; assembly: GCA_037974485.1. Taxonomy (NCBI): domain Eukaryota; kingdom Metazoa; phylum Chordata; class Actinopteri; order Characiformes; family Alestidae; genus Hemigrammopetersius; species Hemigrammopetersius urotaenia. Next base: position 3,393,959 of record JBBPDC010000019.1, read on the forward strand.
GTGTGTGTGTGTGTGTGTGTGGATCCACAGTTTAGAACAGAGTAGTAGATTAGTCTCACAGTCAGAGGAGCGTGCATTATCCAGATTTATGAGCCTGACTAAAGACACTATCACAGTGGAGGCATTATGTGTACAGTATCTGTGTTGTCAGAAAAAGATTGTACCAACATACAGTATTCAAAACAATAGTTTAGTTGAGCAAACAAAAGAAATTTCATCCGCTGTATCAGGTGTTACTTTTCTGCAACAGGCCAATGACCCGACTGGGATGAGGAATTTCACTGTAGGCGCCATGAGAAGTCATGAGAATCCCCTGTATAATAGTTTTAACTGGAGGCGATACGAGCTCCACAGTATATGAGCTTACACTCACTTCAGAGAAAAAAAAAACCTCTCCGCCCACCCCCTATTAAAAAAAAAAAAAATTCCCCACCCGTTTTCCGACAAGTCCCGTCCTCATTTAACAAATAGTACTGGCTGATAGTTTATGGCAATCTTCACACAAATTCTTCAGATTTTTTTAGCATTCAATATGAATATACTCTCATACTCCTATATTTATTTTTGTGAGGCAATAACAGAAATAATTACACTTTGTGTGGAGCTGTTTTTTTTTTTTGTTTTTTTTATAAAAGTATGTTTTATTGTATAATTGCAGACCACTCATGCTGACAGTCCAGAGGACCGCTTGTAATAATTAACTGTTAGCCGGTCTTACTGCATTGTTGCGGGAAACTATCAGCCAATCCCAGCGCAGGAAACAGCCCTCTTCATCCATCCTGCATTTTGATTGGCTAGTATAGCATCCCATATAGTGCCGCACACCTCTATCAACCAATCCCAGCACGGATGGGCGGGACCTGTTTCAGTAATAGGGATGTAACAGAGGTGGATCTCCCGAGGGGCTGGCTGGACGCACCTCTGAGCAGAAGTTTCCCGAAGACGGTATGGTCCCGTTCCGCCGTGTTGCAGTTCCAGCGGTGGCTGTGGAACTGGTGCTGGCACTCACCGATCCAGTCCTTCACCCCGGCCCCGACGGCCTGCATGGCGCGGGGGTGCTGGCGGCACAACTGGCGCTGTTTGTTCACCAGCCCGGGGATGTTGTCGCACATCACCTGCGAGCCCAGGGAGCCCATGTACCTGCATGACACATGAAAGGAAGGAGATGGGAATCTCTCACATCTCCAATTTCCAGCCCAGCCAAGCTAGAACCCCACACAGGGAGAGTTCATCAAATGAAAGTCTGAACTTTCAAAACGACTCATTTATAGCACTTTAGCTATAACGCAGTCAGCATGTTTCAGGAGAGCAAAGTAAAAGCTGCTGTTTAAAATTATAAACAAACTAAATCCACCCTTTGTTATAAATGACGGTTGCCCGATTGCCTGCTTTTTAAATGTTGTGCTTTTATACACACATAATATATGTGTAATGTGTGTGTGTGTGTGTGTGTATATATATATATATATATATATATATATATATATACATATATATATGCATTTCCCTTTATCT
>JBBPDC010000019.1:3395573-3446961 GCA_037974485.1 Hemigrammopetersius urotaenia
TGTGTGTGTGTGTGTATATATATATATATATATATATATATATATATATACATATATATATGCATTTCCCTTTATCTATAAATCACTCAATCAAAAATCTGACCAGCAAAAAACCGTTTCCAATATTATCAAGTAATAGCCCAGAGCAAACCAATCCAGCAATCCTAATAATAATATATAATCCTTAATATTTAATTTATATAATGCGTCCATGATTAAGCCAGGTTAAATTAAACGTCATAACAGTAGTGTGTGTTTCTCTGCGATACTCACCACCAAGACGAGTCGACCCTTGACGTGAACCAGCAGACTGCCACAGACAGATAGAAGCATATTCCACTTGGCAGAAAGTTCATATTACTAAACCCGGGTCGGCTCACTCATCCGCACGCGCCCTCGATGTAATGAAAGAGAACGAAAGCTGAATTCATAAATAAATACACAGCGTGAGTGTGCAAGTGATGCCGGGGTGGGATCTCCGTTCGGAAAAGCGCTCCTCACCGCAAAAGCATCGTGTGTGAGTATGGAGCGTGTGTGAGGGGAGCGCGCTCAGATCTGACACTGTCAGGCGCTGTGGAGAAGATCTGCTGCCTGAAGCTGCGCGATGGTCTCCTATCAGGCTGAAGAGTGGGCTCCCTCAAGGGGTGGGCGCAGTCCTGCCTCAGGAATGAAGAGAAATTAGCTGGCTGCGAGTATCTGTTCTGGCTTAACACTACCTACTGGCTGGCTTCTGTCCAACAGCCCAGTAGAGAATGTGCTCTAACGTGATCTGTCCGTCCATGTGACTTCAAAAAAAGTGGGACATCACCCTTTAGACAAGCACAGGACCAACACAGCCCCCCTGCTTTTAATCTCCAACATCAGCTTTTGATGCTATGAAGAGTTCCAGTTCAGGATCATGTTCTTTTTTTTCACAGCATTGCCTGAGATTTTTGAGGCTCTGGTCTGGAGATGATGAGAAAGTGGATTCCACTAATTGCGACTCCTGTAGCTTTGTGAATGAAGGTCTGGGAATAACTGTGACCTCTTAGAGAAAGTAGATTCCTCTGAAATCTTGATATTTAGATCTGAACCGCTACACAATAAAAAGGACTCTAGTAGTCTTTTCCACAACCCATTTGTAATGTAATAAAACATTTTATTCGTATAGACTGCAGCCCGCATATGGGATATGCACTCCATGTACTGAAGACAGAGACAGAGAGACAGAGACAGAGAGCGAGCCTTGATATGGGAGCACAGTAGTCATTGCCCTATTTTCAGGCCTATTAAATGGTTCAGAATTTCTTCTAGGGCTCCACTGAAGACCTTGAAGTCCCTGACGACATGTCTCTGTCTTTTACTGCTCTGACCACAGGTCCTAGCCGACCAGGCCATACTGACATCATAACTTCACATTTGTTCTAGATCCAAGGTGTATGTAGTCTTCAGTGATCAGACTAGTTCAGTGATTTGATTCATGTGCCACCCATATCATCTCAGACCATATACACACACCAGCAGTCACTTCACTTATAAAACCTCTGATGCCATTAAAGCGTTCACATCATGAAACTGCTCTACTCTGCATGACATGTCTCACCCTACCACTTATAAAGATCCAAATAGAAATATTTTCACATTCCATTCTAACATTTGGCAGCATTAAAGCGTCTCGATTCCACCTGTTTCCCAGTGTTGTGTGATTTGCACGGCAGGAGCCCAAACTGTTCTCTGGACGGGTGCCATAGAAGAATCACGTTTGGTTCTCTAAAGACCTTTCAATAAACTGTTAAATATAATCATTTTTGGATTGGAGACCTCCAGAAGTGAGAAACCTTTTAAAGCGTCTCAGTATAAAGCATTTTTATACCCATCTCATATCAAGCCAAACATTTAGCATTTTGAAAATGTTCATTTTCTCTCTAATTTAATTCCTGTTAGACTGAACTTTTCTAAAACATACTGCTACCAACACAGAGAGGGTGAAGGTAAGCAAAATTTTCCTTCAAATGATGTAAAGCCAGCACCATTTATCATCAAAAGAAAACACTGGCAGCCAATTATTTTACATAATGTTTTCCAATGCTGGTACAGGATGCACACTGTCCTGCACATTTGAAGTGTTTTCCTGGCTTCAACACACCCACAGCTGTTAATGAGCTGATTAAATGGATCAGGTGTGTTGGGAGCAGTGAAAACACTTAGATATGCAGGACAGTGTGATTCCAGGACCAGGTTTGGTAATACTGAGCATGGGGAGAGAGGGAGGGACCCCATACCCACACAGAAAGAGCAGAGACCAATTATGCTTGCTACAACTCCCACCCATGAAGGGCTGTGGCTTCGCTGGGGATTAAACTCACATGATAACGACAATACCAATGTTTAGACAGTTGGCTGCTCCTGAGCCCAGACTTTAATGGTCAAAAATTGTGCCTTTATTTTTTTAACTTGACACATGAAAGCGGTAGCACAAAAATGGCAGCAGTAGTCCTACTCCAAGGACTGCCAGTGCAAGATTTCTCCGGACTCGCCTCCTCCTGCTGGTGTGAGATTTGTGTGGAGACGGATGGAAGGAGTGCTCCGTGGGATCCATCTAAAGGGCAGCATCACATGGTTAAAAGAACGATTCATAGAAAAACATAGATTATAGAAGTTTCCCCTTAAACCAAACACAGCCTGAAGTTTGCTTCTTTCATTTTGCAAGGGTGGAGCTTCAAGGCTGATAAAGCTCACAAGAAATGAAAGTGTGTCTCGCATAAAATCTTTTGGGATGACTGATGCATAGTTCCTGGGAGAAATTATGTACAACTAAATTTTCAGCTGATTCAAGTTATCTAGAACATCATAATGGAATTATGATCTGGCTCCTAGATTGTGCAAGATAATAGTATGAAATAAGGATAAAAATGTGAAAAAGCATAATAAGTTGTAATAAACAACGGATTATTTAAAAGTAGTAATACATAATTTAAAATAAATCAATTATGTATTTTTTCACACTGAAGGCCAGATGAACAAAGCTTTTTACACCAGGTTTCCTCTCTAATTCACCCACTACACTAATTTTTGCATACTTCCAGTTTGGCTGTAAAGAAATTGATCGATGGCTCACAGTTAATTGGCTTTTTTCTTTAATCAAAAAGCAGACATTGTATAGGCTAAACTAAACATCAGCCCATTTCCAAGACTTTCTACTAGCCAAATTAACAATATTAACAGCAAGTATTTTTTGATGGGCTAAATTGGGATTTGAAATTTAAAATGAAAAACTGCCTTAAATAATATGAGGCAAATAAAAGTGCTGCAAGTAACAGAAATCTGGCTATTTTTAGTACATTCTTAGTACATTTGTAGCAGCAGCATTTCTACAACATAGACGCTCACATTATTAACATCATAAACGGGCCAAAATAAAAAAAGAAACTGGACGACTGCCAAACATGATTCCGGTCTTGGGCAATTCCTAATGTGTAACGACTGATGCATTTTCTATTTTCCTCTGAACTTACTTTCAGTTCCAATCAAATAACTACATTTAAGTCACACTAGTCCAGTTCATAAATATTTTAAATTGCCACTGTCAGATAAAAACTTCATATCTGTTAAAAAAGGGAAATCCCTAACTTTCAATGTAATATAGTAAGACTTTATTTTAAAATCTTTTTGGACTGTTTCTATCAGCCCATTTCTATCAGTTTCTATCAGGTTTCCTGGGGAAGGGAAAAAAAACAAAAGAGGTGCATTTATCTTCTGCTAATTTATTTGGATGGAGCTCATCAGAACTTCAGTAATATTTGCAATGTGATTTCCATTCACATTTACAATAAATATTAAGAGAATCCAAGAAGACAAAATAAGGAATTGATAATGAATTTTTAAGGCTATATTGTCAAATTCTTGCTCAATAGACCACCACCGCATTCTGAAATTACTACTACCACCTCAGGCTGCTTTTCCTCACTGTGCTGAGATTGATGAGATCCGTAGAAATGCTCTATGGTCTTCCTGAGGAGCGCTAGCAGATAAGATAAACCACATCGGCTCGCATCTCCTCTCGGCACGCTGCCAGTCTATCCACATGGCCTCCATTTGCTGTCAGATTCCAGCCTGACACAGGGGGCACCCTGACTGCCCTCTACCAGCGCCCACCCTTCATGCTCCCCGTCTTTACAGAAGAGTCTGCGCTGCTTCTGAGTTATGAGCTGTGAAAGCTTCTGTTGTCAGCCTCTGTCCTCAGTGGATTCTCAGCACAGAACTAAAGTACAAAGAAATGTGGAAGTTACTGACCTTTTCAAGGAGGTCCCTGAGACAGGCCACTTGTCTCTGTAGGTCTCCAGACTGAACAACAAGCTCTCCGCAAATGGCCCGAGCCTCCTTTTTCGGATCCCAGGTCAGAACGAGCTGCAGAGTCAAAAAGAACATAGCTTCATAACTTCTTCAAACTCCATAACTTCAAACATTTTTACTTTTGTCCTTTTTTTGAGGGGACATCAAGCAAGGTGCCATATTTGGAAGAAAAAAAAGTTCGACCGTCTACATGAAATCCACATGAGAGCACAGTGTGGGTACAGTCAGCAGCATCAATTCAAAAACAAGTTATTAAAGTGCTAATCTGCATTGAAGGAAAGTGCAGGGCATTTATTACTACACAGTAATGAGGTGCAGCGTTTTCAAAACATAAAAAAACTGTGGTTAATCATTTTAAAGAAATGGCATATACGGGTTAGGAATGATCATATTAAAAGCACATAACCACACACTAATTAATACCAAGGATAATGCAGTACAGACAAGTCTGGATGAGGGTGGGTGATATAAATATAATGCATCACAATACTGAGTTCTTTTGATGTGACAAGTAACACAAAAGGAAACAAAGGTGCCACATTTAACACGGTGTGGTACATATCAGTGCATACACTATCTTCTTTTTTCTTTATTACATGGAAAACTAGATCTTAAGTGAGAGTAAACACACTTCAGAGGGGCTGCAGGGGAACCTGCTGATGACGTCTTGCACCGTCTCAGTTAGATAAGAGCACTGCCGACTCAGGCTGATCAGAAATTTACACAGCTCCTCACTCCTGAAGGACAAAACAACCAACACACTCTAATTAGCATGAGACATTCTGAGATGCATTAATGGTGGATGAAATGGTTTGAATGCACATGTATATAAATAGCTAGTTAAGCTTTAGTATTTTTCAAATCTCTTAAGTATTAGGGAGACAACATTTTGGTAAGCATGTCGGCTTTACATCTCTCTCTCATGAGTTCTGAACAAACAGTAATCTTATGCATATATTTCTTTAGTAATGAGCAATATTCATTTGGTGACAGCATTCTTGAAGCACTTCTGCCATCACTTATCATGTCAAAGCCCTGTAATGGCTGACAGAAACCCAGCAATGTCGATATCGTTATCTTAACAGAGCATTTCCCCAAGCAGCCGTTTTCTTCTCCTAACACTCTGTCAGAGGCTGTGGTAAACACTGTCAGACTCTGTGGAGTTACTATCTCCCCAAGACGGAGAGATGGGCTCTGAGCGTTGCTTTGTTAGTTTTTCTTTGACCGAATGAGTGATAGGATCTCACGGGACGACTAAGTGCTGGGTAAGAGCCACCGTCCTAACAGGCACCACACGCAGATCCATCCTCCTACAGCGAAGGCACGTGTACAGGCAGCAAGGCAGCATTCCAAAATTCCAATTATCTAAGTAAGTGTTGTTTTAGGGTCTGATATCATTTTATATACTTTCTAACTGATCCTGATCTTTCAAAATTAAAAAAATTAAAAAAGCAAAACAAAAACAATTCATAAAGTATTGAACAGTAAATTAGTGCAAGGAAATGGCTTCTCCATACAGGTAACTTATGAACTTCAAACGGTGTGGCACATGTTTATATACATCCCATTAGCCAGGAAACCAACCCTTGCCATGAATTTTGGCGTACCTCTATATCCCTTTACTGTGTGTTTACAGACGACCTCTCAAGAGAGGATTTAAATGCAGAATTTAGTGTGTGTCCCTGTGCCCTTACTGTACACCCTCAGGTTTGAATAAAGAAAATCACAGATTGATTAGCTTCATTAAGTAAAGACATGGCAGTTGGGCCAACCGCTCACAGCCATCAGTCAAAACATGGAGCATGGAGAAAACGCACTCATTCAATCCTCACTTTACAAATCATTACTAGAGCTTAAACCATTAAGACAGTTTTGAAAGCAAACACTGTGGAGATACCGTGTCCTCCTGCTTGAAACAATGAGTCTGGCGTGATGCTCAAGACTACGAGGACATTTTCCTTTGATACTCAGCATAGCTACTTAGTGATCCAAGATAAAACCAAGATAATTTCAATGGGTCTTACCCACTATCTATGTTATCAAGCTGTGTCAAGGTGTCCATTTCCACTTGATCAAGGTGCATCTCCTCAATAGCATCAAGAACCTTCTTTTGGTCCTCAGCGTCTCTTATTCCAATCTAGGCAGAACCAACATAAACGTAGTGGTGGATGTTTTTTATAGATCTTGTAGTTTTTAAATGATAGGTAAGTTCATCATGTATAGTAAAACAAAACAAAAAACAACATTTCCTCAGAATGGCATAAAGTGTAATAATGATGCTGCAGCACAATGAACACAAAGGGCTTAAAAATGCAGATAAACCCAGCCACCTTCCTGGAGTTCCAAAGCACCACGTAAGGAATAAGTTGGGAAAGCATATTGCAACATCCTTAAAAGACCTTATGATTATAGTGGTACCACCACCATAACCACAACACTCCATCAATCATTAAACCCGCATAACAGCAGATCTTTGCGCTGCATTTATCCCAGACACTTCCAAAATCTCTGAGCCATTGCTGCTTAGGGTAATTCATGGAATGTTATCAAGGTGTGGCATGAAACTTTTATTTGTGAGACCACCCACATATTAGACAAGACACAAGAATTTGTTTTAAACATATAAATGTTTGCAATAATACTCCATGAAAGCCTTCTCTAATATGGTTTTATGACGTGCGAGAGTGATGGGTCATTCATTGTGGGTCTACCTTTTCTAAGTCATCCTTTTCCATAGTCATCAAAGAGCTCCAGGTGATGTCATTCTCCTGACAATACAGTGCAGAAAATAATTAACAATGCATATATGTGTATCTACCCAACCTAATGTATTTGTCCAATATGAATAAAAAAGCTTAATGAGTCATGGAGAATTGATTTAGGTATTGAGTCACTCTCACAAACATATATTAGAAAATCAGCCGAGGCCCTACATGCCATAGCACTGAGCGGTCTGCTCACCTTCATGATATCAGCGAGGTACTCCAGGTTCAGTCCATGCAGCAGAAGCTCAATATCACAAAGCGAACTAGGAATTCATGCAAAGATCACATTGAGTGGGTTACATGCAGAGAAAGAATTTCACATTGTTCACACTGCGTGCTGTGGTATAGTGAGGTGTGTTCATGCGTGACTATAAAGGGCCACTTTGTTTCATTATGCTTCACTCTCAGTATTAGTCTATGGTGTCGTTTTAACTTGTCACCACTAGAGGGCATCATAGCCTTAGCCACAGTTTGTGAAAAACAGACATGACCGTACCTGTTTTTTGAGGCAGATGGAGGCTCAGGGTTTTGGTTGAGAAATGTATACTCTGTTTCTGCTTTGGACTGCTTTGCACTGTTTTCTGAGTTAAGAATTCTGGAGATCTGTTGAGATACTGCTTAAATATACATTCAGCTCTCCCTGGATTGCAATAACAATAACATTAGCACAAATATCTTACAACTTCAAAAAGTGAGGTATAGCATTTCCAGCCAACACACCAACAAATCAACAAATATATTTTGTGCCCAATCTAATAGCATTTGAATTTGTTTTTCAAATGCTATTAGATTGGGCTACTCGTGTTATAAACAAGAGCTGCTAAGTTTTAGTCCCACTTGACAGATGAGGTAAAGTAAGGCCTAAGGTCATAGGTCAAATACCTGAGGATGTTTGAAAGTTCGGGCCAGGTCAGCTGCTGTGTTCCCTGCCTTGGATTTGATGGACTTGTCAGCTCCAAGCAGAAGCAGCTTTAGAACTGCATCTTCATGTCCGTACTGCACCGCTAACATAAGGGCCTGAATATCACAGGATGTGTTAAGAGACCATTCTGCAGGAAAACTTGTGATTTGCAAACACCAAGGGCAGTCATGCATGCCAGACTGACTGAGATACAGATTATCATTTTTAATACTTAAAGTGACTAGTTTATTTTTCTTCATTATAGCACTTATTTTCTGATTTATGCATCAGCTGCATTTTGTTTTTGGATACCATAATGTTCCCTCCTGTTTATTTCCAGCAATTTAGCTACAGCTATACTATTTTCCAAAACAGTGCCAAGTTGCCCGTATATTATCTTCAAGACCTGGCATGCACAGTTCCAGAAAGGTCTTATTCCAACAGCAGAATTGATAAAGCCGTGTGATGCTTACAAATACAGTAATCCCCCAGTTTTATGCAGACCAAGAGTCGCGGATTCAGCCACACCAAACTCGTTTTACGCAGAAATCCCCACGATAACACAGAAACTGCAAATATCCTCCACCTTTTTTTGTAGCAATAAATATTTTCTGGATGTTTTCACACAAGAGGACTCAAGTTCGATTGATCTCCAGGAGACCTTGCCAACGAGCCCTCATTTGTATTTTTAGCTCGAGTATATCAGGGATTATTCCCCTAAATATGTTCTCGGAGCACAAGCCGTTTTCTTACCGTGTAGCCACCGTCATCCTGAAAGTCCAGCTGTGCTCTGTGGGATACCAGCAGATTGATCACCTGACAATAACCCACCCTGGCAGCCAGCATCAGACACGTCATGTGGTTTCTAGCCAAGGACAAAAAGCAAATTAGCCACAAAGTCACCCTCTGATTTGTGTTTGCTTGTAAATACAAACCATTTGTACACAGCAAAACTACATTAGATAAGCAGTTCAGCAAAAAAACTAAGAAAAAAGAAAAGAAAATGAAAAATAACCTCACGATATGGCATTACAATATAGTTTGGGAAACTTTCTTTACTTTGCTAAAAATAAAACTAACGCTATGAACTGCAAACCATTTTGACAATAACAGGGCTGGAGAGGATGAATCGAATTCCTCCATTTTTATATTAATATATATATATATTTAAAACTGATCTGAATACTTCTGTTTTATGTTTGAGGAACTTAACCTCATGTAGGATCTGAAAAAGAAGCTATTCAGAAATGGACTAATACATATAACTAGTATATATATATAGTTTTTTTTTTCTTTTTAACTTAAAAACTAAGCAATAATTATTTGCTTGTGTGGCCACTGCAGGGAGTGTGTGACTCATTTTTACAAAACTACTGTGAAAAGCAGAACCACTCAAACATTACACAGCAGAGTGAGGTGTGTGAGATGTAGACTGCGCCGATGGGAATGTCCTGAAGTCATTCATCACATTAACCGACATTTCCCCAGAGAAGAACTGAGCTTTACATCATGAAAGGGTGAGGGAGGGCATCATTATTCCTCAACATGACACTATCTTACAGCCAGGTACGCACTTCCTCTTCAGTGACAAATGTGTGATGGCTTCACTGCACCTTTTCCCAGGCTGTAGACGGGAGCTACAACAATCAGGAAGTTTGCCAAACGACAATGGTCAACACTGTACTGCCATTATTCTGCATTTTGGCAAAGCAATGCCAACTAGGAGTGTCACAGCAGGACACAGGTGGACTAAATGAATAACTCTCACAGTCAGAGCATCATGGAATAAATCTGAAATCACGTTTTGTGTGTTTCTTTGCATCCTTGATCTACAACTAGTTGTAACGTTTCACCTGATTGCGGTCTCAGTCTTCAAAAGCAGTTTGAGGAAAAAAAAACTGTAGCTTGGGCTGAGAATGCTAATGCTTGTGGACAGGATGATGGTTTAGTAAGTTGGTTTGTGTACCCCATAATATTCAGTCCAAATTTGATGCATTTTAAGAGCTATTAATGAATTATTAACTGGATTTACCCGCCAGTTAACATCCTGGTTTAATTAGAAGCACAAAATCGATTCTAGATGACTACACTGGTGCAATTGTCCTGATTACAACTGAATTAACAACTGATTAACAACTTAAATACTAGAGCCATGCTTCCTTAAAGTCACTCATCCTTTCCTTGATTTTTGTCAGTGTTGACTCTATATATAGTCCATGCATTGTCAAGGTGCTACTGCGTTTCTGTATGTTCCAAACATGATGCATGGGATATGCGTCACTTTCACCACCATGATCTATACAATTTCACAAATTTGAGACAACAAATGCCCTTATTTACTGATCATTGAAGTCTGCATCCTGGATTACTGATTTCACACCTCCACATTCAGTAAATGTGTCCAATTGTGATTATATTTTTGCAAGTGTTATCAACTGAACTTTGAACATCAAATTGTTTCCTTGAGCTGTTTTTATCACTTGCTCTTCCTTCTACAGAGAAACAATGAGAGGAGAAGTAGCATGACACTGCAATTAAGACATTAGTCAATTTCGTGGAGATGAAGAGAGTGACAGGAAGGGAAAGAAACATTTCAGTAGACTATTCATCTTCATCTACACGTAACACCTTCAGGAAATAGTATTTACACTCTCCTTTGTGGTTCAAAGGTTGAAATAGGTGGAGAAAATAGATCGTTTCAGGGAAAAAAGGGAACCTTTTAGACCGCAAAATATATAGATGCTTTAAAGAATCTTTCACTGGAATAAAAACATAATTTTCCTATGAAGTGATTAGAGGAATTACAGACCATATAAACTGTACCAATGTGGTACAAAAAACAGAGCAGCCCTATAAATGACTTCAGTGGAAAGAAATCTCCTCTGTAACTTGTCTTGACTAGTCTAACCCTTTGCAAAGAGACCAGCAATTTGACGGACTTGACAATGAAGAAAGCCTATGTAGCAATCCTTTTCAGTTATGAGTATAGGTATAGGTTCAGTTTTAATATTACAAAGGTTGAGATTACAAAAGCATCATAGGCTTATGTTACGCAAAATTAAGCTTCATGAGACAGCTTGATGAACACACAACCATTCAAAAGTTTTTATATTTTAACAACAGAGTAAAATGTACTGTACGTTTTTTCATTAAACAATCTTACACTAAGTACAGGATGGCGGCACACTTGAATTAAAGTGTGACCTAAATAGGCAAAGAAATCACAAGGCATCTCTCTCAATCAAATAACCTAATAACGCCCACTCGTAAAAAGTGTTTTTACAGTATTTACAACTTGAGCAGTTCCTGAAGTCATCTAGCTGACACGTTTGAGGAAAACAGTAAAGGAACAATGGGGCATCTATAATTCTTTTAAAAACACCCGTAAGTGTGTCTAACATCACAAATTCACTTTAGTTTTCTGTTCAGAATGCTTATTATTATTATGATGATTATTATCTGTGATATTTTTTGTAACATAGGACTCATGATACTTAGGAGGTAACAAGGGAGGAAAGGTCTACCACTGGGTCACTAAGAATAAACAACGTGACATGACACAAGGGAATGAATGGTGAGACAAAAAGGTAAATGACTAGATACAGTAACAGAGACACAGGGCACTGTGGGAAAGAAGGGGAGTGTGGATGAGACCCAGACTGCATCCAGTCTACGTTCCTTTATTCTGCCTGATCTGTAGACCATGAACACTCTAAACTTATTGGCAGAGCTGACTAGTATGTGGATCCACACCGCTAGCAAGATCAAGCTGAGCAGACAGAAAATTCATTCAGCTATTTGGACACAAGTGCAAGTATCCCTGAACCACTCATCGATAATTTTGTAGCCTTTGACCCCAGTTTCATGCTTGCCTCAATTCCGGGCCTACTGGTACTCGGTAAAAAGATCCAACAGGAAATAATGCAGGCGTGCAACATGTCAACACTGTTGCGAGTGCACTGCATTTTGTTTACCAGACTGGTTCTGGAAATGCAGCTGTAGCAAAATGCCAGACAAGTGCATGGCCTTCAGAAGGCTGGAGAGAGGGGCAGTGTTTGACAACATCCATCACTTACCCGCTTCCTCTGGATCTTGTTACCGTTCTTCAAATATTTTGTCTGGACAGGATACAATCACTTTCTTACCAGTCAATTGAGAAACATGCTTGTTGACATTGGGTCTTGTGCACAACTTTGGAAGCAGATGATAAGCAGCTGGGGGCTGGCCGGAAAGGTGCTTACTGTCCCAGAGTGCACTGCAAGTGCACAGTCACCCCTTTATCTCCAACATTACCCAACCTTACAAGGCCCGAGTTTGTTTTCACACGTTTTAACATCAGGGCCTTCAATTAATAACTTGTCATACCTCACTGTGGTAAACGCACATGCCGCTTAGAGCTTGAACACACACTGTTTTGTTACCTGTTGTAGACGTTTGGGTCAGCATTGCGACTCAGTAGCAGGGCTACACACTTGGCGATTTTGTCCTCACTGGCACAGTCTGCTGTGCATGCAACCATCAGCACAGTATAATGATCTGAGGACAAGAAAAGAGGAGAAAATAAAATCTTGTTAAACTGCCTTTTATATGTAGAACAATTTTCTTTACTTTAAATGAAACAAAAGATTTATGTAGTATGTTAACACTGATGCAAGTTAGAGATAATATAATACCCACTTCAACTCACATAGAACCTGCTGCACATATAGAACCTGCAAGAACAATCTTTGAATTCAGTGTTGCTGTTATGTCACATAAAACAACATCCCCACCAATTTAACCTAAAGCAGTTTATATCCACCCATTCACAGTGAAGGAGCACAATACAGCACAGCCAATCAGAAACAATTTGCATTCATCAGTGTGCCAGCTTAGTAAATAGCCTGCATCATTTAAAAGGATAAAGAGGACCAGTGAAAATAAATGGACATTTTAATATATACGAATTACTATAAAATGTTGGATATGGGCCATTTAATTGTGCTAATAAACACAAGGCTATATACACTAATCAGCCAGATCATTCAACACCAATCACCCTTTTCAGCAGCACTTTTGCAGAACCAGGAGGGCTAACCTTCTCTTACCACAACTCACAAGACCTGCAATTTTAGAGATGCTCTAGCTTCTGCTTTTATGAAAGTCATAGAACCTTTTGCTTGCCTATTTTTCTCGCTTCCAACACATCAACTTAAAAAAGTGACCGTCCACTTGCTGCTTAATAATGTAGCTGCACTATTTCTTGATGGATAACTATATTACAAAGATAAAACATTAAATTGAGATTATTCTGACCGCTATAGAGATTTGAGATTATTTTCTATAAATTATATTATTTTTGTCAAAAAGCAGTACATTTGTTTTTTTCAAACTTGCAGGCAAACACAGAGCGCCCATAGAGCTCAGAATATATTTATTTTTAAATGTACCCAATTCAAACTGCATGACATTAATGTATGATAAGATTGTGAGTACTGTAGAAATACTGTTTATATTTCAATGCAAAAACCATTATTCATTTAGTCCTAATATGATGATGAAACCGCAATCTCAGAGCCACACAATCACTCATGCAATTTTCCACATTATACTTCTAACCGTACAGGTCAAACGTTATCACATTCCAACAGCTTCTCACAACAGTAAGATCCAATTACCCAATGTTTAAGATCTGGTCACGTGTCTCCACATGGTAATTCAGATGTTGTATTGTTGTACGGAGACACAGTCGTGCTGCAGATTTATTTGCTGTGATTAGAGGTGGGTTTAGACTACAGTTGCACTGCTTGCTGAGGCTAGGATGCAGACTCAGTCTGGTTGCGTCTGCGGTGAAGCAAGAAAATAAATAAAGCGCCGGTGTTGGGCAAACGCAATGACGCCAGCATCACGCTCTGTGTACTGGCATTATCAATCACTTCAGCATTCTTCTCCCTCTAAGCGGAACACAGGCTAGGAAGCTAGGAAGTGGCGGCTGCTTTCACGTTTAATTATTTCCTTCCAAAGCCTGCAGCTCATCAACACCCCCCCCCCCCATTCCAAAACTCCACACAAACACTGGACATGGTAGAACAGTCTAAATTACTTCACTCACTCTACCAGCAACATCCTATTTCACAGGGACCTCCAGCTGCGTTCAATTTTTAAGAGAAACATAAACGTGACGTGTGAACTGAAAACACACCGCTGTATTAATCGCATGTTTTCAATAGTTCCTCTTTTGCGTCACAGTCATTAAGTAATGGCAGATGAAGCACACTAAAGAATGCTATGCTTGGTTGCCATCTTTTTTGCTGACACATGGACTAAAATGAAAAGAATATGCACTCACCTACTTCAATGTAAAATGTGTTCATGAAAAGCAACCCCTGGTTCCAAAAAGGATTAGGTCTAGCTCAGCTCTTTTGATATTGCAGGGCTCCTTAATTATGGCTGTTCCAACAATCCCATCATCTCCAACAATTCCAGAGAAAGTCATAAGGAGGTCAAGGGATACAGTGCCAAAGAGATTGCTCCATGTCTCACTTCCTTCCTCTACTCAATTTAAGATTCAAAACATTTTTGATAAAAAAAATTAGTGACAAATGTAAAAGACAGCCTTTTAGTAGTCTGGATTCCAGGTTATGTTTTCTCTTACAGGCTCATTTCGGGTAAAACATCTTGTCCTCCTTTTAATGCACTTCAGCCAGTAAACTGCAGGACTAGGCTTTGTTACGATCTTGAAACATTTAGGGCTATGATGTTGATGTGTTGACAGGGGATGGAGACTGGTGGGAAATGAGGAAAATTTTGGTTTGTGGGGGCGGTGCGCTGCTGCTCTCACCTTGCCTTCCCACCATATCTAAGGCTATTTATAAAAACCTTTTTAGCTTTAGTGAAAACACACCACAGCACACGGTATGAACAATGAGATTCTTTCTCTGCATTTAACACATTCACCGAGTGAAGCTGTGGGCAGCCAGGTACAGTCTGGCAGTCCTGGGATTCAAATCCACAATCTTCTGCTCACACGGGTCACTCTGGTCTAACCTCTAGACCAGTGGTTCCCAACCTTTTTTCCTTGAAGCCCCCCTTGCCTGGGTCCAAGACCCAGGCCCCCCAACCCCAACTCATAAACACCCAAAAAGAATAAAATGATTAATTACTTTTTTGATTAATAACTTTTATTGCAAATAATTAACAGCTGTTGTAGGTTTTTGTTCTTATACAGACATTGGGATTTTATGTATTTAATAGGTACAAATATAATGTTGGTAATGTCAGTGCAGACAAAATTGTGTGCACCCCACGGATCTCTAGAGCCCCCATTAGGGGGGTCTGGACCCCAGGTTGGGAACCACTGCTCTATAGCAGTGGTCCCCAACCTTTATTTCGTCACAGACCGGTTTAATATCAGAAATTACTTTCACGGCCCGGCCTTTAAGGAGTGGCAGATAAATATACGTATATTATACAAATAAATGATATGCATAAAAATATTTTACAAATACAATAATGGGGTATCTTTAAAATATAATAAACGTAAATCCAATGTGTACTCGCAGCTTTATTAACAGCATTTTCATAACAACGAGCCGACAACATAACATGGGTAACATCAAGGTTTTGTTTTTCTGTGCAGCCCACGGACCGGTACCACATGACCCACGGCCCGGTACCGGTCCGCGGCCTGGGGGCCACTGCTCTAGACCACCAGCTGCCCCACTATTACTAATGTTAATTAATGAAATAATGACATTAATGAAATTAATAATTTATGATATATAGAATTAACAAAAATTTTATTGTAGTTTGAACTCAATTTTCATGCCCATATCCTTACTGGACTGCAGATACAGATTAATGTCATGTCCTCAAGGCCACAACACCTCACAGACAGGTGCAGCTTTAAAAATAGTGAATCGAGAAGTCTTGCAGACAAACGCTGCTTTCATAAGAATTCATCTAGAACGAGAGGCATGGAAGAACGTAGTATTTCACCTCTGCTGAAGTTTGCACTGGCACCATGGTCCAGCAGCAGCTTGGTCAAGTCATAATTGGCCACATGTACAGCGCACATGAGGGGAGTCCATCCAAAGCCCAGCCGTGTCTCCACGTCTACTCCTGACAGAGAGAGATGAAAGCGACTCATGAGGGATATTTAATCACGTTTGCAAAAGGGTCAGCAGGACTGCAGGTGATCATTCCGACCAAGCAGAGAGACAAACCTTTTCCTTTTTTCCCCATTGTTTAATCGGTTTGTCTAAATCTTCAAGCTGTTGATTGGGTTTGCTCTTGTTTGAATGAACACCTGCACACAAATATAGGTTTGTGGAGATTTTAAGGACAAGATCTCCACAAACCTATATGGATTTCTTTGAAAACCTTAAAGGTACATCCTCTTTCAAAACCTAAAACTACATCTCATTTCCCTTCTGCTGATTAAGGCACAATATGGGTTGGTTTTGCAATCAGGGACAATATTTTCCATGTCTAGGCTTAATCCCTGCCTGGGAAACCGCTACTATGGCCTGGTTTTGTTTGCATGGAAACTACTTCAAAGGTGGAGTACTGCAGTCTGCTCATCCAACGTTCCGTCTGAAATCAAGGGTGTCCCCCATTTGCCAAGTTTTTCTGTAGTAACAGCCTTTTCCAGTAATGCTTTGGAACATTGCTCAGGAGATTGCATTTAGCCACAAGAGCAGTAGTTCCATATCACAAACACCTTTTCAATTCTACCACCGGGAAGCTTTAGACCCCTAAACCTGGGGACTTGTCTTGGTGATCTTGGGTTTATGTGCCTAGGAGGGTCAAATTCTGGATACGCATATTAGAACGTATAGTATAGTATGTAAAACTGTGGACACCAACCACTCTCCAAGAGTATCTGCACCCGATCCAATTCGCCAGCAGCGATGGCTCTCTTCAGGACACTAACCTGGTCATCAGTGGGCAAAGTCGACCCAGACACCTAAAAGAAAGCGGAGTCTGGTAAGCTTGCTAGAGTTACCTGGCCTAGTAATGGGTATCCGGATCTGACTAGAGTTAACTTAAGAGCTCAGCTAGCTACTAGCATGCCACGTGTTGTTGACATTTTATAACATTTCAGTGAATCGTACAACACATGTAAACACGGACATTATGAGTTTGCAAAACATACGTTTTAAAGCAATTCTGTATCAGTTTAATTAACATGCAGCGCCATGTTGGTATGCAGTGTTTTTGAACAGTTGAATGTCATTTTTTGCACAACTAAAGTATGAACATACTCATGGAAATTCCTTAAATGTTTGTTTAACTGGGAGAGTTTACATTTGTGTCTTATTGTGACAAAAAGTTCAGTATCTTGACGTTGATTAACCAGTGCCCGCGCTGTTCCATTCATTAACTAGCCTGCTAATCCGGTAGCTATTCAAATCTACACAAAATAAACAAAAGCAAAAACAAGTACGTATTACATGTTACACAACCTCTTTTTCTTGATTCGTGGTACAACTAGAGTGGTCAATATCCCACTCGTCATTACTTTCTCCACTCTCACCGCCCCCAGGGAAGCCGTTCTCGATATTACTGACTGTTAACATCTTCTTGAACTGTAGTGGGCTTCAGGGCAGCAGCGGCTCACCTTATAGCGAGCAGACGCGGGGAGGGGCTGAAAACCTGGCACGGGCTGTGGACCTGGACAAAATCCTGTCCCAAATCACACAACTCTGTACTTCACATACTACACCATTTAATGCATTTCTTGTGCACGTGTACTATTTTTATACACACTATTATGGGTAGATGTATGTAGTTTGGGACGCATCCATTCTATTGCCTTTCAGTCGAATTTAACACGCCAAAATACACTATATACTGTACACAAAAGTATTGGGGCACATCCCTTAATTACTTAGTTCAGGTGGCCCCAAACATCAAGTGAAGGGCAACCCTAATGCTTCAGCATGCAAAGACATTTTCGACGGCACCATGCTTCCAACTTTGTGGACACGGTTTGGGGAAGAACCTTTTCCATACCCGCATGACTGTGCCCCAGTGCACAAAGTAAAATCAAAGACATGGTTGGATGGCCCGCACGAAGCCTTGACATCAACTGCATCCAGCACTTTTGGCATGAACTGGAACGGTCTACCATCAGTGCCTGACATCATAAATGCACTACATAATGAATGGGCACAAATTTCCCACAGAAACTTAAAAATCCTGTGGAAAGCCCTCCAAGAAGAGTGGAAGCTGTTATAGCTGTAAAGGGGAGAGCGACTCCACATAAAAGTCTATGTATTTGAATGCAATGTCATTAAAGTCCCTTTTGGTGTAATGGTCAGGAGTTCCAATAATTTTGTCTACATAGTGTAATTGGCCAAAATATTCTTCAATTTTAAGCCTGATCTTTTTACAACAGTGGCTTTACAAAGCTTCGTTTTTATTAATGGCAATTATACCTGTTATCAACCCTGACCTTTTCTCCCTTGTCATGCCTCCAGTCCTATTAAGCACAAGTCATACCAAAACATTTTAAAGACAAAATAGTTTTCTTGTGATCTTTGATCACACCACCATGCACACACTAATACACTAAGTGGTCAGAAGTATAGGGACACCAGAGAAATTACACCAACATGGATTTCAATGTCATTGTATAGAAATACACAGACTTTAATATGGAGTTGATCCCCCCATTTGCAGCTATAACAGCTTCCAATCTCCTTGTGAGGCATTTTTTGCATGATTTTTGGAGTGTTTCTGAGTATTGGCTCGCAATCTCCATTCCAGAGGTCGGGGCTCTGTGTGGGCCAATCACGTTCCTCCATACCGAACTCATCCAAACATGTCTTTAAGGACCTTTTGCGCACTGGGGTACAGTCATGCTGAAATAGAAAAAAATCTTCCCCAAACTGTGTCCACAAAATATCTTGGTATGCTGGAATATTTAAAAAGTGTGTCCCAATACTTTTGTTAATATAATATACCTTTAACCATTGATTTCTATCTTGGCCTCTTCTTCCAGCTCCATCTATCATAGAGAAAATTGCTTAGCTAGCTCTAAAATTCCATATGACATGGAAGGAGAATGTTTAAATTGGTTTAACAGTTCAACTTTACATGTCAGCTTTTAACTTCTCTGTTAGCGTTTACGCTAACTTGGTATAAAACTGATTAACTACAGTTAGTTTGCTTGCCACACCTCCTTTTAATGCAGATCCTTAAGTCTCCAATACCCAACTAAACATTAGCTAAAGGCTTCTGATGAAACTGGATAGGAAGTAATGGAGATGCTTCAGACAGTCCAGCACAACCTTCAAATGACATTTTACAAATTAAATGCTACATGTTTTTACTATTTACATACTGACTGTGACCAAATGCAGATACCTTTTAGAACGTTTTGATGAGCACTTAAATGTTCATCTTGTTTTTAAGTCAGCAAAAATAGCAAATTCACACAATTTCTCCCCAAATTTACCTGTGCTGGATGTGTGCCGTACAAAACCTTTTCAGGGGACCTTCTATAATATAAACCACGTTACTCCACTAGAAAACTGCAGCAACAAACCTGGGACCTCAGTCATGCTGATCACTATTATTGACTTTGGAAGAAAACTGTGTAATTTTATTTTACAATGAACTACTCCTTTAAATATCTGAGTTGGATTCAGTTGTGTTTTTTTTTTTTTAATTTATTTGTTGCGTCACAGGGTATCTCCTGTTAAGTTAATCAGGAGCTAAACAGGATTTTCTGGCTTTACCTCTCCTCTAGGGCTGGCCAACATTGAATATACTCAGTGTATCACAGCTTGTTCTGTGTGAGATATAAAACAATAAACATTAAATACAAATTGTCAAACAATTTTTTCAAACCGTTGACATGACATTCGCTTTGATGTTTCTCTTTTCTTGTTCTCCCCTCGCACAGACAAAAAAAAAAAACATATCACACACTCTCACCTGCCCTGGCAGACCATTCTATGGGTCAGTGTGTGTGACATATATAGGTAAAATTTGTGTTTTTGATTCAGAAGGGGGATGGGGGAATAGGGGAATCTAAACATTGTTTTGCTGAGCAGTGAGTTGTTTTCCCAACAGAAAAACACAACATTAGAATAAATACAAATAATATTAATACAGTGAGAAGGGATTTTATGTATGTCGTGTTTGCTTAAACATTCTCAAACCTCTACTTGTGGAGGCCCAGCATTACTTGTATTTATCATCAAATACCTGTTTTGAATACATACTTCATTAAATTAAATCAGCTGAGCTACCGAGTTCCACAAATCCATGCAATGACTGGATACCACAAGGTGAAATCTGCAGAATACTGCTTTTTAGAAACACATCTCATGATCATTTTTACTACTTTCTTTTTTTTGCATTTATTCTAATGTTATGTTCTGGTTTCATTGCCTGAAATACACTCACTGTCTGAGATACAGCCATTAAGCTATTTGCTTAGGTGCCTAAGGCATTTGCGCAGTTTTGAATGAGTGTGAAATATAAGAAATGGACGCGAGATCACAGTCGTAAGTTACCCCGGTTGTTCTCACCTTCCTCTACTGTTAGTGAGAAACTGCCACACTCATCATGAATGAAAAAAAAAGCTTTGAAAAAAAAGCTGTTATGTGTTTTCTTGCTCGTTTTCTGTCTGTTTGAAGTTTCACTGTCATGATTAATGCCAAGCTAATAATGTTGAGGGGTCACATTCCCACACTGGTTTAATGTTAACCTACCTAACCTAAACACAAGATGAGTCTGGACAACTTTATGCTTGAATAATCACACCCAGTCCATGTTGGTGGTGTGTTTTAGGCTGCGTTTCAGCCACGTTTGGGTCCAGTCTAGTTAAGGTAACAAAGACAGAGCTGTATCAGAAGTTTGCCCATCTGTTTCTTCAAAATGCATCTTAGAGGTGGTTTTCTGGAACTATATGAGGTGTCATTATTCCTTACGGATTTATACTATTAAATTCTAATGCATTTGTTTCCTTCCTTGAACACCGTTTCTGTCTAGCTTAATAATTACTCAGTGTCAACAATCCACTGTAAAAATTAATGTTGAAATGATTGCAACGGGACTTTATGGTGATGTAAATTGATCTTATAAGGTGTGGTCAGTGCTGTGGAAACAGCAGGAGGTCACACCTGGATTCATTGAGGGGGTTTGTATAAAACTGAACGCAACTGTTGTTCTGAATGTCTTATTGACTGGAACTGAGCAAGAACACTCAGTTGTTTTCATGTGACTGTGAGTATGATCCTAAATTTCATTACAGATCTCGAGTGCATCAGCAACGACAGCAGTTAATTCAGCCAGACTACCAGTATGACCTCACACACACATACACACACACACACACACACACACACACACACACACACACACACACACACAGACACACACACACACACACACACACACAGAACACCGTTTCTGGGTCTGCTGGATCACGTCACTGATGGCCTACAATTGTTGACTCGTAAGAGTGAAACTATTTCAACAAACTAATGAAAAAAATTAACATTCAAACGCATAACAATTAGAACCTCCACTGACAATACGCCACTCTGTCTCCTCTGAGAGTCTCTCATGTCCTGCCGTTTGTGGAAACCACGTTGAATGATCAAAACTAGGAATGTGTTTTGGATTTCACAAGGTTATCATGCTTTTGTTCTTAAATCAAAAGTGTATTTGAACATCATATGGAAACTAAAAATGTGTATTGTTATACCAGTACTGGCTCGTAATTCAGTGATGACTGACTTTGGGGAAAAGAGATTCAGCAGGACTACAGCCCCCTTCGTGTTTTACTTTGCTGACATTTTGACAAAAATGAATGTTTAATGAGCCAAAAGACTTTAATGGTAATATCTAAATGATAACAAATATGATGTACTCATTTTAGTCACATACCTTTGTGACTAAATTCATTATTTATTTTACTTTTGCTTCTTTACCCCCGATTTTATGATCTGTTTTACTTTTCTGTAAGGTCTCCTTAAATGCATTACAATGTGCCTTTAAATTAAAAATAATAAAAATTATTATAATACTGTATACATACATACACATATAGTATACATACTGTAAGTGTACATTCCTCTTACATTGGTCTGGACTGGACTGAAAATGAGAGCCTGTACATTTATTTCCCTCAAGACTACAGTAAAAAGAAAGTCTGGCTCTTTGGAAGTAACATGCATAGTGAATATAGGCTGTGTGACATGTATTTGTTTTCTGTGTGAATTCAACACTGATCTGCTGTGCGTAAAACACTGTTCCCGGGTCAGATCTCCTCCCTCTCCTCCTGTGTGTTTATCTATGAGTGTGTCGTGTCTCCTCGCCGCGCCGCACGTGAGCTGCCCTCGTTTAAAAGGCAGTGCGCGCGGGAGCGGTGTTGCCACAGGGGAGCTCGTGCAGCGCCGCGCGGACCACAGGGAGCTCGCGCCGCTCCGAGTGAGGCGCATCCACACACACAGAGCCGAGGAGGGGCAGGGGGATCCTGAGTGTGTGTGTGAGTGTGAATGCCGAGTGTGTGTGTGTGTGTGTGTGTGTGTAAAAGTGCTGAAGGGACAGTAGATGTGACCGGAGAGCAGCTCCCCGCGCCGGGGCTCGGATAGCATGAAGTCACCTGTGGATGAGGCCAATTTCTTCTCCAGATTCTTCTTCTGGTAAGAACCTGGAATATCTCACACACTTTCTTTTTTATTTTATATGTTTTTACTTTTTCTAAAAGAAAACGTGTCCAGGCAATCTTTACTGTTGTTTGCTGTGAAATTCTCCCCCACTTCCATTCAAACTTCAGCATAAGATGCTTCTGCGGAACACAAACACTCTCAGACGCTCTTATACACGTTGCACACTATATACACGATTTCTTAACGAGAACAACCTAAACCTATAGGAACCCTAAAGTAAAAAGTAATGTTACGTCGTAGAAGTAATGACTAAAGTAAAAAATAAAAACACCCTCCTAAAAAGTACACATTTTGAAATGCATCAGACCTTTTAATCATAAGAAAACATGTTAGTATCTGCTTCTTCTCTTTTTTGGATCACTTTTCCATAAAATAAAGTCCTCTCAAATTTTTCTTAAAAAAACATCAGAGGTGTCAGATGTGAGCAGTAACTGAATGGGAATAAAACTATTAAAAAGTAGGTTCATTTTATTATGAATATACTTGTCAATGTAAATGTATTATCATTTGAAAATATGCAGGGATGACCAAATCCAGCAAATGTTTTGAGCACACGCAACAAAGCAAATGTAAATATCCTGCTGCAGGTTTCTGTGTTTTATGGACACGTTTAGTCACAACATCCAAAGACATGAATATACTTGTCTTCTTCTACGTTTTGACCCTTTGCAGGTGGACGAATCCTATTTTGCGAAAGGGTTTCAGAGAGAAACTGAGGCCAGCAGACGTGCATAATGCTCCATCACAAGACACAGCAGACGTGCTTGTAGAACGGCTGGAGAAGTTTGTATTATCTTCTCACCCTTTTGTGCCTATTTTACAGAGCATGTGCTACTAAATAGCAAACCTCAAACCTCAAACATGACAATATATTTTTACACTACTCTAATTACTCTTAACAGGGCACATTGCCTTTGGTTCTGTTGCTTCTCCCAGAGGTTTTGAGGGTCCTGTTACTCAGGCAGGGCTAAATGTCACACCTTTGAGTCACGGTCTTAATGCGTTGTTTCTGGGTAAATGCCACCTTGCTCATTCCAGTAAAGTCCCTAACATGCCATGTTTCACATAGTCCACAACACAGTGGCTTGGGTTGGGGTGCCAATGCCCCTTTAACGGGCATCAAACATGACCTTTTAAAGTGCCAGGCCCCTGGTGAGTGATGGATAGTGGGCCGTATTTTTAGTCTTCAAACATGTTGGTCTTCTGGGAATTTGAACTTTTTATACAATTAAGAGTTTGGAGCAGTCTCCCTGTTTCCCCCTGCCTGGTGAGGGTCTCTTTGCCCCGTTTAATAAGTTCGCTAAATCACCTTGGTTATTTACAAGTGTCCTGAACAATGTGGGCCATGCTGTTTTAACTGTGGATAGGAGGATGTGGAGCGATGTTTAACTGTTGCCTTTGTACTTCCCGTCCCTTTCTGTGTACAGGGAATGGGACAGAGAAGTTATTTCTGCAAAGAAAAAGCCCAGTCTACTTAGAGCACTTTCCCGATGCTTCATTCGGCCCTTTCTGTTCTTCGGCATTCTCCTCTACTTCGGGGTAAGTCTCTGTAGATGCCCTTGTGCATCTCTCTGTTTCTTTCTCAAACTCTGTGGTATGCAAGACCTTCTGCATGTGGCAACGAGGAGCTGTGTTTCTGCATGCATAAGAACGAAGTAGACCAAAACTGGGTGACGAATATTGTGTGTTGTGAGTTTTAACTTGTAGTCAGCTGGCTCTCTGGTATTACAGCAATGCAGTCGGGTGTTTCAGAGCACAGTTCACAGTGTAGTGTGACTCTTGCAGTGTCCTCAGCTTAGAGAGAAAGCTCTTGCTTCTTACCCAACCACAAATCTAATGATTCACATGTTGCCATTGTTCTTTCCGAAGGCCACATTCTGTGTAAAAATGGGATGAAGTGCTGAGCGTAGGGATGTAACAAAAACACAAAAAACTTTATTTGACCACAACCAGTACACGTGCAAACAACTAGCAGCAATCCAGGCCCCACTCTAGGATGTTCATCTCATGCACCGTACTCCTCCCACCTCCCAGCTCCTGTCTCATTAGCCAGTTATACAACAGCAACGAGACAGTCATCATGCTTCTTCATTCAAATATTGTTAAAAAAATACTGAATCATGAACAAAGGTTTGGCCATACTGCTCTCCTCCTGAAAAATTCATGGGATTTACTCTTTGAATGGTGTATGCCAAACTTAAATTGTCATCAACAATATTTCTATTCATAATATATAATATACATTCTGTGTTCTTTTTGAGCAGCATTATATATTTGAGCAGCATTATAGATTATATATTACAGAACCTGTTTTTTTAAATCAATTTATATTCTCTGCATTTAAAAAAGTGGAGCACTGTATGGAAACCAGTCACACCTTACTATACTTCTTTATACAGGAAGCCACGAAAGCTGTACAGCCACAGCTCCTGGGACGAATCATTGCCTCATTCGACCCCTTTTACGAGCCAGAACGAGAAATGGGCTACTTTCTGGCTCTTGGTCTGGGTCTGCTCTTCGTTGCCCGCTTCCTCTTGCTGCAGCCCGCCATGTTTGGGCTGCACCACCTGGGCATGCAGATCCGCATTGCCCTCTTCAGTTTAATCTACAAAAAGGTGAGCTACCAGTGATCATGTCTTGTTCAATTACTTTTTTGTCTTCTGTTTTCCTAATATTAATGTCACAATATCAAGCATTGTTAGAGTTAGATTTCCATGTGTGTTTAGGTTAGTTTATGGTTGGTCAAACGTGTTAAACATTTTCTTCATCTTGATCCCAGACACTGAAGCTGTCCAGCCGCGTCCTGGACAAGATCAGCACAGGCCAGCTGGTCAGCCTGATGTCAGCCAACCTAGGCAAATTTGATCAGGCAAGTACAAGCACTTTGTTTTGTTTGGGAACCGTTAAAGTCAAGTCAAGCAGGTGTTTATTGTCATTTTAGTTATATACACAGTACACAGTGAAATGAAAAAGTGTTCCTCTAGGACTATGGTGCAACACAAAGAACATGAACAGAACCCCACAAGACTACACAAGTGCATGCAAAACAAAAAAAGACAAGAGCAACAGTATAATAATTTCCAGGACGAGATGACGCATAGTGCAGTCGTCACAAGCAGTAATGGCATTAGTGTGAGTGAATACAGTTGAATGACTTACTGTATTCTAGCAGGAGAGTTTTTAAGTGTGCAAAAAATGCAAAGGAACGCACATCTGTTCCCTATCTACTCTTAACTGGTGGTGGTGGCTTAATAGGTAGGCTACCTGCCTCTGGACCAAGAGGTCATGGGTTTTAATCCTACCTTCACCACACGGGGTGCCTTGTAGTTAGGGAATGGAAGTTGCTTTGGATAAAAGCATCTGATAAATGATATCATAAACATGGACAAGAGCATATATTTACGTCAATTCTTTAACACCAATTCCCTACACCGAACATCTAACACACAAACTCTCTGTTTGAAAGTCATTAGGTAAGATATTTCATATCTGTTTCCGCGTTGGTGGCTGATCATCACCCTTGGAGTGAAGTAACAGAGGAGGGGAAGGCTGAACTTTAGAACCCTTCAGAAAGGTTGAACCAGGGTGCTGAATGTTGATACACTTTGCAAGTCCTTGGATGCAATTATCACCTGTATTAAATGTGGTGGGAGTAAAGAACGTGTTGTTCCAGAGTTCTGCCATTTTTGTGTGTGTGTTCTGAGGGGGCAAAAACCCATGCCATTCCTCTTGTGAGATAGAGAATGTGA
Source organism: Hemigrammopetersius urotaenia (assembly GCA_037974485.1). Taxonomy (NCBI): domain Eukaryota; kingdom Metazoa; phylum Chordata; class Actinopteri; order Characiformes; family Alestidae; genus Hemigrammopetersius; species Hemigrammopetersius urotaenia. Next base: position 3,421,993 of record JBBPDC010000019.1, read on the forward strand.
TCTGAGTGCCAGTGTTTGTAGAGTAAAGTATCCTCTCTCCTGCTGAGTGATCATTCACACCAGCTCACTCTCTCGCTGGTTTGTATGTGAGTGTGTTTGTGTTCATGACTGATATCTTGCATGTAGAAGCTAAGCATGTGCACCATGAGTATGTGAACTGAAATAGGTGGATTTCTTTTTTGTTAAATATTATAGCTGCAATACTATAGCTATCAGGTCCAGGAGTCCAAAAAATATGTAAAAGAAATTGGCATTGTAAGTACACTTCATACCCCCCGTCAAGTTAAAGCTTGTAAAAGGTGAATAAGCCACAAACACTCTAATACGCACCGTTTTGCCCTGTACTTAGTCTGTCGTGTGACTTTTGATGATTGAAAACTACATATGACTGTTTTTTTGTCAACAGTGTCATGACAGATATGAGTAGAAAATAAAGCCTGCTTTATAACTTTTTTGTGCTTAACTCCACGATGATCCATTTTCTTTTGTAAACTGTCAAATATTCTGTAATGGACATGTGATATATATTTAGTTGCCAAGATTTTATAGCTTGGAAAATCACTTTCAAGAGGAATGGGAAATGAATTTAATAATTCAAGAATATATGGAATGTTTCCTTTCTACTTGTACAAGTTGATACTCTTTTGTACAAGCTCTATCGTGTCTGCAATCCAATAAATAGGGAATTAGATTAGATGAGAAAATTCATTGTGACAAAGGAATTAACACTCCTGACCTTTTATGAAATAATGAAAAACATTAATCATAATTATAATGAATCATTCTTTACCAATGACCAATTAGCAAAACAAAAAATTGCATAATACAGTCCAGTACTTTTGTATTTCAGTTTTGTGTACTAAATGTCCTTATGGACATGATTAATTTGTATGAATCTTGTGACCCTGTGTTGCTGCTACACTGTTACTAGAAACAATTTAGAAACTGTTGCTTTGAACAGCATGTTCAAATGTTGTAATAATAAAGGTTATCACTGTATGATGAAAGTTTATCTGACATTGTTTTTTGTGTCTTACAGAGCCTGGGCATGGCCCACTTTGTGTGGATTTCTCCATTGCAGTGTATACTGTGTGTGGGGCTGATCTGGGAGCTCATTGATCTCAACAGCCTGTGTGCCCTTGCTGCCATCTCCCTACTGGGAGTCATACAGGCCTGTCTGTCCCATAAAATGGGCCCATGCAAGTAAGTCTGTGTTTGTCACTACTTAGATTTGTGCAATGGTGTTGTTGTTTGGTGTTTATTTTAGTACTACTTAGTATCATATCATATTGCTTTTCATATTAACTAACGTGTAATTTCTTGCTCAGAGTGCTACTTTGTAATAAATGTACATTTAAAAACCTTTTTAAATATTAGAATGAGTGACAACAGTATTAAAAGCTGTTATTAGAAAAGACAAATACAAAAGACAGAATTAGCATTAGTGTGGGCAGTGCCACATACTGAACCCTGATTCAGACTCCTTGATGAGTCTCTACACGTACCTCGGATCTACTTTTGAAATCAGGAGCTTAGCTTGCTCTTAAAAAAATGTAAATATGGCCACGATGGGAAAAAAGTTGGCACTGGACTCTCCTCAGCTATGCTTAACACATGCAGCGTGCATTTTCTATGTACAATGTTGTTCTCTCCCAGGTAATCATGCTCAGTTAGATGACTATCAGCCCTTTCCACTCTGATTTATTTAGTGGTTCATGTGTATAGTGCAATACACTGAAAGAACAATGTACAAAAGCCTTTATGTCCCGTTTTCCTTTTCTAACAAGAGACAAAAGGGTGGCACTCACCAGCAAGCGTCTTGCTCTGACCTCTGAGATCATGGAGAACCTCCACTCGGTGAAAGCCTACGGCTGGGAGGAGATCATGGAGACCATCATCAAGGACATCAGACAGTAAGAGTAAATGTGACCAAAAAAGTAATTTTCACGCTATAGAAACAGTGAAAATGCCATCAAGAGGAAATATACCTCTTTATGAGAACAGTTTTATTTTATTTACAGTATAATGTAATTAGTTTGCAGTGTAAATTCACTGTAAGGTGTTTAGTTAGTGTGTCTTTGTGTTTTCATTATCAGAGTCTTAAAAACTCCACTCAGCTCATTTTATTCATTTTTCTAATTGCAGTGCTGAGAAATGTTTTTCACCTGCTTAGTTACATGTTAAATATAATCAGATTTCATTAGATTAAAAAGATGAACCTGTGTCTCACATATTGGCAAGCCGTATGTGTCTTGATTTGTTTTCATCATGTTTCCAGGGAGGAGGTCAAACTGACCAGAAAAATTGGCTCTCTGCGCTATTTTTATAGCGCTGCCTACTTCTTCTCTGCCATCTGGGTGATCATAGCAGCGGCGGTGCCTGCAGCCTTCACCTCGGGCATCACCGTGCGGCGCATCTTCACCACGCTTTCCTACTGCATGGTGCTGCGCATGGCTGTCACCCGCCAGCTGCCTGCTTCCATCCAGATGTGGTATGACACCATTCGTCTCATCTGGAAAATTGAGGTCAGTGCAATAAAAATACTGCTATGTTGTGTATTTAAAATACTGCCATGTTCTCCTAAGGTTTAGCTGTGCCTTAGCTGATGTGAAACTTAAACAGAATGAAACCATTGACCTATCCATGCTTCACACATAGGTGTTCTTTCATATCAATTGTTGGACAAGTTTTACAGAACGTTGCCAGAACATTTTAACCTGGTGAGAAATTGTACTGCATGTTGTTTGTCATCACTGTATAACATTTCCCAGTTTAATGTGCTTGACTAACAGTTAAACAATGTAGATTAAATAAATATAGTTTCACATGATAAACACAATCTAAATTTTGTTATTTTATAAAGATTGAGCTCTCATTAAAATGGCTTTTCTCTGTATAATGGCAGCATTCTGTAAAATGTGTATAGCCTTGAAACAGCTATAAAACATGAGAAGAGATCTATCAACTGAAACTATTTCAGTACATTTCTCAGCATCAGCATGGGTAGCATGGCAGTACATTTTAAAAATGCTTTAAATAACAATTGTTACTCTTCTTATCATGAACAGGCTTTGGCTGAAGTAACATAAACCACTGTTCTATGGCTCAGAGCTGCGTAAACAGTGTAGAACAGTGCAATCCTTGTACTGTTTGTACAGTGCTAAAGATGGCAGGAGGTTACTGTGTCTTTCTTTAACTGTATCTAAAGTGCGTCTTATATTTTTGGTCAATTCTTACTTCTAGGATTTACTCAGTAAAGAAGAATACAAAATGATGGAGTATGACCTCAGCATCACAGACATGACTCTTGAAAATGTTACAGCTTCCTGGGATGAGGTACTTTTTAACTATTTTTTGTCACAATCTTACATGAATTTGAAATACTGGAGGCTGTGTCTGTCTCTTATGTCTGATACTTTAATTCTAGTAGGGATATCAGCATAACATCAGAAGCCACTTATCTTCTGACTCAAAAACAATCAAAAACCTTTCAGACAATGTTTTATTCATTGTACAAGACCAGTAAGGCCCAGAATAGCTTTCAGAAAATAAAAGGAAATTGGAATCATTTGGAACAGTTTCATGAAACTATGAGTGAAACATGTGTATTTGTAGAGGCCACAGAGTGAATTACCTGACTGTCTGCTTTCACTGAGACTGGGAATTTAGAAGGGGAGGAGATGGCTAATTGCTGTCTTTTGTCAGCTCTTTCCAGCCACATTTGAATATGAAATGGATCCAAAAGTTAATCACTACAGGCCCGGTGACCAACAAAAACTAAGTGAGGTTAATGATTAAACCAGGGTCACAACCATTTCTCTATTCCATGGTAGTTCTTACTATGGTGTCACAGAAAACAGAGCACAGAGCAATAGCTAGGGGTGTAGCTCTGATGTGAGTACTAGTGAAAAGCCTGGTTTAGGTGCAAGATATGCCAAACTGGTACTGTGTTTATTTAATCAAGAACGAATATAAAAATATCACATTGTTTAGTTGTATCACATCTTTATTTTACACGCATCCATTGAGCCAAAGTCAGTTTTCTATGCACCGATCAACCGCACCATTAAAACCACTTACAGGTGACGTGTTAAACATTATCTTATTGCAGTAGCACTTGTTGAAAGGTAGGGAACAGCAAGTCAGGTCTTGAATATAATGTGTTGGAAATGTGAGGAAAAGTCGTAGCATCTCCAAGAGGGCAGGTCTTCTGGTGTATTCCCAGTATGCAGTGGTTTATATCTACCAAAAGAGTTCCAAGGAAGGACAACCAGTAAATCACTGATTGGGTCACAGGGCTCATTAGTGCCATAGAAGTTAATGCTGACTATGATAGAAAGTTGTGGATGTTAATTTGACACTTACCACCTACCTAAACAATCCTGCAGACCTAGCACACCCCTTCATGGCAAAAATGTCCCTTAATGGCAGTGGCCTCTTTCAGCAGGATAATGAGCATGAAAAAGAGTTTAAAGTATAGACTTAGCCTCCTAACCTCAATCTGTGGGGTGTGCTGGAAGAATGTGTGCACCTCACAGTTCATAGAACATAGAGCTACTGCTAACATCTTCAGAGGTTTTGTGGAGTCCATGCCTCAATAGATAAGAGAGGTTTTTGGCAGCACAAGGTGGACTGAAACAATGTGATGGCTAATTGACATATATTGACATAAGTTTCTAAGTAACTTTTTACAAATCAATATTTAATAATAATCTAACTTTACTGTAATAGTCTTCTAGATAAACTGGTGATTTGTCAGGGTTTACTGCTTAATCTGCTGTTCCCCTACCGTCGTGTTTACCTGTGAGATGTTAGAAACTGTATAAGTTCTCTTAAACTAATGTTTATTTATGGTGGAGTGTGGATTAGGACATCAGGTTTATACTTGAACAATTCAAACATATTTGTTCAGTGTAAAATGATAAGCATTATGTGGCAAATAATTTCTTATCTGCATGGTTCATCATGTGTTCCCATAGAAGCTTTAATGCTCTGTGGGTGAATAAGCCTTCTGAGTGTTTTACTGGGATGTTCAGTTGTGTATTGAAGTATGGAAACCCCTCATTTTGATGAATTTCTAAGAGAGAAACTACATGACACATTTATATACATTTGAATGCATGTATTCAAAGCAAAATCCTCACATTACTGCCGAGGTAGAAACATTGTGCAACTGTGTAATGTTGTTGCACAAACATCATCTGCAAAGGTCTGCCATGCCACTCTGTTTTTTCAGGGTATTGGGGAGCTCTTTGAGAGGATAAAGCAGGAGAGCAAAGCAAACGGTTTTCCGAATGGAGATGGAATCTTCTTCACCAACCTCTATGTAACGCCAGTCCTTAGGAATATCAGCTTGCACTTGCAGAAGGGTGAAATGTTGGCTGTGGCTGGCTCCACAGGATCTGGAAAGGTACAACAACAAGAATCACACACAGCTACTTTTCTTTTTTAAACTTTGTGTTGTATAGCTTTTATTCTACTGTTTATCTACTGCTCTTACTTTTGAACTGTCCACTTGCTGCCATAACAATGCAAATCTTTTACTAACGTCTGATGTTGCTTCAGTTCATTACTTTTATAAGTATATAATTTATGATGCAATTATTGTTATTATAGTTGACAAAAAGTCAGATGAAAAACTGAAAAGTGAGTGTTAGGACTTATAACTGAACAGTTGATTGAATGCCTGTAGACTTGCTGATGCTTTACCCAGAGACTGTTTCTTTTTCTGCAGAGCTCACTGCTGATGACCATACTTGGGGAGCTGGTCCCCTCCTCTGGGAAAATTCGGCACAGCGGCCGGGTCTCCTTCTCCTCTCAGACTGCCTGGATTATGCCTGGCACCATTAGAGACAACATCCTGTTCGGCCTGACCTACGACGAGTTCCGCTATACCAGTGTGGTCAAAGCATGCCAGCTAGAGGAGGTACCAGCAAATTTGGGTCTTTCTGTTCACTTATTTTTCCTTTTTGTTCCCTTGCTCTCTCTCTTTCTCATCTTTCTCTCTGTCTCTCTCTCTCTGTCTCTATTATTTAATCCTGCTCAGCATATTTTTTGACCCACACAGCCTATTTTCCTTCTGTTACTTCTCTGCCATTTTAAAAACTCAATCTCTCTCTTTCTCTTTCCTCAAGCCTTTCTCTGTCTTTCGCTCTCACTGTCTCCCCCCTCTATCCATCGATCTGTGTCTATCTGTCTGTCCAAATCTCTGTCTTCCTGCACTCTCCCTCTCTGTCTGTCTGTCTGTCTCGCTCTCTCCCCATCGATCTGTCTCGGTCTCTGTCTGTCTGTCTGTCTGTCACTCTCTCTCTCTCTTTCTCTCTTTCTCTCCATCTCTTTTGCTCTCTTTGACTAATCTCATGCCACTCGGAATGTTCAGCTGGCAGTTGAACTGAGAACCATTGTTATATTCAGCACTGCACTACTGTGTCATATTACTAAATACAGCTCACCCCTCTCCCCTGCGATCTCTTGATACCAAAATGACCAATCGTATGCAGCCATCAGCAGTGTTGAGTGACAGGGCCCCTGTTTAATTGAATTTCTTCTGAAAAGAGGCTCAGAAATCTGAAATGCTGCTCCATGAACTCATTGTTCATAGTCACATCCAGACCTCAAGGAACTGCTCACCTCACACCAAAATCCTCACAGCGATAGCTGATATCATCTTTACATAGCAACTGGGATGACAGTTTTGTTTGTTCTTGGTATAACTATTCAGAAGCTGCAAGAAATTGCTCTTTTAATGGTTTTCAAATCAAATAACCACGGTCCATTGTATCTTTTACTTTGTTTTTAAGTTATACCTTAGCATTATAATGAGGTAATGGCAGGTTACTCATTTCTCTATCTCTAAACTCATTGACATTCAGTACCAGAGCCAAACTTTCTCTAAGGTAGAAACACTGTGACAAAATAAATGGTGGTTGAGAACAATATTGACATCTTCTTGATATTTTCACATTACTTCTCCTGAAAAAAAGGTGTTATATGTAGGTATGGCTTTGTAGCTTTGGAAACAATAGCCTGTGATGCAGTATCGCCTTGACCAACTACCACAAAGATGCTACAACATTGTTCCAGTGTATAAAACTCTACAAGAAAGACTGTTCCTCTGTATGCTAAAATAACAGAACTTGGACTGTTTTTGTTACTTGTTGACAGCAAGCCTCAGATATTCATGACATGGTTTCCAGACTCCCATAAATATGTTTGTAGTGTCTTTAAGCAACAAAGCGAAGAACCCATTCACTTTCTCAAACAGCTGTCTTTGATAGTCCCATGTCACAGTGTCTGTTTCTCTTTTGTTGTCACATAGCAATTTAGACCCCTCTCTCACGTCATGTCTGGGTTGTAAACACAAACATTTCCACCTATGTAATAGCAAATCACCAACGCTGCCCACTGGTTTTGTTTGGCATAGGGCCCAGTCATTGTCTCGATTAAAGTTTTATGACAGACTACATGATGGTTTTTTTGTTTTTTGTTGGTTTTTTTTTGGGGGGGGGGTGTTTTTCCCCAATGCTTTCAGAGTGGACAATGACAAGGTAGGATGGTCCAGTACAGAATTCTTTTTTGATGTCATAAGCTTCCATATTAATTTATGAGGCACGTATTTTTAGCACGTGTTTCTGCATCTACAGTCTTTGTTAATGTGTATGTGCATGTTGTTGCACTGTGTTGCCTGTTTGTGTGTGTGTGTGTGTGTGTCTGTGTGTTCCAGATCATCAGTCATGATTGTATTATATAATCCACTTTCCCTCATCATATGTGAAGCCCATGTACACTATGTGACGCCATGTTCATGTGAATTACATTTCGGTTGCATAAATCAGTTGATTCCTTGCCAAGCTCAGATTTCCTTTTTTCTGTTCTTCTTTTAAGTTTGAATGCAGACATTGAGTGCCATAGTGCTGTTAGTGGTAGAGATGAGTGATGTGTTATTATGAGAATTATGTTTTATTGCATGTCATAAAAAAGACAAATGCAGATGAATTATAGAGAGCTTGTAAACCACAACCTCCTCCAACACACTTCAGTGTCACCAGCCACCTCTGATGAGTGTTTTATTCATGTCATGAGACTTTTGTTTTTGCTTTGCCTTCAAGGACCTGGCTGCTCTTCCTGAGAAAGACAAAACACCTATGGCAGAAGGAGGCCTGAACCTGAGTGGGGGTCAGAAGGCACGTGTGGCCCTGGCCAGGTACAAACACACACGACCATGCACACATAACCTAGGAGTCTCAGTTTTGTAGACACCTCTGAGCACCTGGGGTGCTCAGTGCTCTAGTTCAGCAGAGTTCCCATTAATGCAGTAACCCACAGAGTAAAGACTCCAGTAAGAACGTCATGCCATTCATCACCACCTTCAAAATGAGATGAAATGCTCTTTGATTTACTTTGCACACTCACTGTTTTAGTGTGTTTGCCTAGTGGAATTTCTTCCTCTTATTTTATCATGATATATGATGTAGATATGCAAGGACTTTCCTTCCCACAATAACATATACAAGGAAGAAAATAAACCCCACATCTTCCAGACCGCCAGAGTGAATGTGTTAAGTACCGCTGTCAAAAACAGTACTCTCTCTTCTTATGAATTTATATAGGTCATAAAGTACAATTATACTTTGAGTAAGTGCTGAACATTTATTGCCTTAATTTATCCATGTGTAGAAGGATACACAAACACTTTTATATTTTATTGTCAGCTGTTCCTGGAATAATGTGCATGGTTCTGTGAAATAATAATGAAAACTGAAGTTGAATAATAGTTTTGCTTTACTCCTTCAGGGCTGTGTACAGAGATGCTGATGCTTACCTGCTAGATGCACCTTTCACCCACCTGGATATTGCAACAGAGAAAGAGATCTTTGACAAGTATGTGTGTCACAAGCTGATATTCACCACATAGTAATAAATAAGAAAAGTGACACTGGCTGTATGAAGTGCTTATAGTTGTTTATCTCCTAGTTTACATAAGTGTTCAAGTCCTGGGAACTGACTGCTGGGCTACCATGCCTCTCATCTTCATATTCATTTTATACTGAACACCTTATACAACATTGCTACAGCTATCTGATTTAAGATTATTTTTAATATAGTAAGCAGTATCTCTTTAGTTTTTGACCATAGAAACTTATGACCATATTCCAGGTGTCTATGCAAACTCATGGCCTCCAAGACCCGCATTTTGGTTACCAACAAGATTGAACACCTGAAGCGAGCAGACAAGATTCTGCTGCTCCATAATGGCGAATCCTTCTTCTATGGCACCTTCTCAGAGCTGCAGTCCCAGAGGCCAGACTTCAGCTCCCTGCTACTCGGCTTGGAGGCCTATGATAGCATCAATGCTGAGCGTCGCTGCTCCATCCTCACTGAGACCCTACGTCGAGTCTCTGTGGACGAAAGTTCAGGGATCTGGCCCGATCGCCCCTCTTACCGACAGATGGCTCCTCCTACTTACAAAGATGAACGGAGACCATCAGTGATCATAAATCCTCTCGTACCTGACCGCAAGCCTTCCTTCATACTCACTGGGCTGGAGGAGGAGGTAAAACGCCCTCTGCCTACCCGCAAGATCTCTCTCGTTCCTGAGAATGAAGTGGTGGATGAGTCCTTTATGGGAAGCGAAATGTACCATAACCATGGTGTGCACATGGCAGGCCAGAGGAGGCAGTCAGTGCTTGCCCTTATGACCAATGCACAGGGTCAGGGCAGACGCGACCAGCTGCAGTCATCCTTCCGCCGCCGCCTGTCCGTCGTGCCCCAAAGTGAACTTGCCTCAGAGGTTGATATTTATGCTCGTAGACTGTCTATGGGCAGCATTTATGACATCACTGGAGACATGGATGAGGAGAACATTGAGGTAACGATTCCTGGAAATCATTCCCTCTGCAGAGTTTATTTCTAGCTGCGTCTACACAATGTGAATAAAATAGTATATTATAATTATTCACAGATTAACCAATTTATTGGGACACTTACCTTGTACATGCACTCACTGTCGGTTTTTATCATACTTATCATTTCACTTTGTAGTTTACAGTTACAGACTGTAGTGTAACTGTTTGCCATTTATTAGCCCCCTTTTTCCATTCATCAACAGTCAGGGCCCCCACAGGAAAGCAGGGAGCAGGTATTTTTTGGCTGATGGTAGTGGCATGTTAGTGTGTTTATGTGCTACACTCTATCTGGATCACACACAGCAGCTCTGCTGGAGTATTTAAACATTTTATCCACTTACTCTCCACTGTATTAAACACATCTTGTCCACCTTTCAGATATAAAAAATATTTAGGATAGTTAATCACCATCCTGCACCATTAACATTCTCTAATCCTTCATCAGTGGTCAGTCTCTGGCCTCAGGACACTGTTGGCTGGATATTTTTGGTTGATAGCGACACTGGCAAAACCCTAACTGGGCTGGTGTGTGTGATCCACTCTGAGAAGCACACTACTATGCACACTACTACCATGTCAGTGTCACTGTTGTGAGAATAATCCACCGCCCAAAAAATGCCTACTCATGGGTGGTTCTGTGAGGGTCCTGACCATTAGCTGTAACAGGGTAGCTGTAAAATGGGGCAGTGGAGCGATAAAATACAAAATTGGTGTATGAATTGATATTGCAATTGTGATGTGCATTGTAATCCTTTAAAAGTGTATTGGTGAGCACTTGATGAGACATGATTAAATATCAGTCGGCCTGGTATTTAATCATGTATTCATGTAAATAACTCTATTCACCCAAACACCTACCAGGAGTTTCATCCAAATACCTATCAGAATGTTCACAGTACAACACTAGGATTTGTTAGTTCATTCATACTGCTATTATAAGTGCTATTATTATGATAATGATTAACAAACAATGTCATGCAGACCAGTCCTGCCTATTTGAGTGTAATACAGTAGCTGCTCCAGAACCCACTGATTAACTTGGCCAGTGTGTTACTCTCTCCAGGACGAGGGCTGACCATGCTGATTCATGGAAAAGTTTCTAAATTATGGCACCTTGATCTTTTTTTTAATGTTTGCTGTATTTAACTAAGCACAGTGTAAATGCTGCATGTTTCTTGCAGGCATGTTTTGCAGATGAACAAATAGACAATGTGTTTGAAACTACAAAATGGAACACATATGTCCGATATGTGTCGACCAACAAGAGTCTCATTTATGTTCTGATTTTCATCCTTGTCATCTATGCTGTTGAGGTAATGAGACAATCCCTATTGTAACCAGATCACTGTTTTATCATATTAGATCACTATTTTACCATATTACAACTGGCATAACATCTATGAAATAACATGGTATAGTTATAGATGCATTTGAGTGTAATTAATGGGCAAATACAATTCTGAATATACCAGCCATGTATGGACATATGCAGTGAATGGTTTGCTTTCAGCTTCATAAAAAAAGAATAAAATAGAATGATGATTAACTTGGGGACTATAAGAATATGGTCCCATTTTTCAAACTGGCATGTCAGCAGTACTCTTTGTCCATGACAGTTGCTTAAGGTCAGCTGAGATTTTGAAATAGGTTAATATAGTAGTCTTAAAACCCCATAATTGCACAAGTACATATTTACTTGAATTTATACTTTTAGTCGAGTATGTCACTTTTTCAGTTCCTTTACTGAAGAGTCTTCTTATTCGTGTTTATAGGTGGCTGGGTCTGTTACTGGGATTTTTTTGATAACTGAGTGAGTATTTGCAAATACAGTCATATTCTTACAATGTAGAGCAGGGATGTTCAGTATTATCTGCAAAGGGCTTGTGTGGGTGCAGGTTTTCACTCCAAACAAACAGGAGGTCACTAAGACCAATTGATTAAACAGTGGAATCAGGGGAATGAAAACCTGCAGCCACTCAGGCCTCTTACGGATTCACTGAACACCCCTGGTATAGAGCATCACACATCATTAATAAATAGTGTAATGGCGTCTCTTCCACACAGCATTGCTGAACTTAGACATTTGAATTCATCTTATCTTGCTAATTAGCTGATAAGTTGAATCAGGTGTTTTTTATCTGGTGTTTTAGGTAAAATACTAAACTGTGCAGTGTTGTGGTCCATCAGACCTGGAGTCGGACACAAATAACATAGAAGGGGGTGCCCAATTCTGGTATCCAGTATCCATTACAGTATCCAGTATCCAGTTTGGTAGTTCCCCTACTCAAACACACTCACTAAACCTAGCAATAACATGTGACTTAAACCAGGTGTGTTTGAGCAGACAAATCAACAAACTGTTATAGACGCCATCCTTCCAAGAAGGCAACTGAGCCCACCAATATAAAATAACAAAGCTGTTCAATTTCTGATGAAATGTTTCTATTATTGACTTTTTCACCCTTAATACATTAGTATTTGAAATCATTCTCATAGTCTCAGTAAATACACCTGCTTTCTAAACAGTGTGGTCTGGCAGGAGGAGCATCAGTTATTCACCCTGAATGCAACCAAACAAGCTAATGTCTCCATGGCAAGCGCGCAGTACATTGTCCCCACCCGGCCCACAAACAGCTTCTACATCATCTACATCTATGTAGCCACATCAGAGAGCCTCTTAGCACTTGGCTTTTTCCGTGGGCTTCCCTTGGTCCATACCATGATCACCATCTCTAAGAAACTGCACCAGAAAATGCTGAGCTCTGTGCTTAGGGCACCTATGTCTGTCCTAAACACCATAAAGACAGGTCAGTCTGGTGTTACAGAAAAGTATAAATCTGCTTATTTTTTGGTGTAATACCAGTGCACAGACTAATGTTTGCGTCCTGTTCTCATTTTTCAAGGTTCTATCATGAATAGGTTTACAAAGGATATGGCCATCATAGATGACATGTTGCCGCTCCTGATGTTTGACCTTATCCAGGTTGGCAGCCACATGAATCTGTATTGCAGGAGGTGGGTTAAGGGCACTGAATTAAACTGATTGCATTAAGCTTTTGCTTTCTCTCTACAGTTGACACTGGTGGTGATCGGGTGTATTCTAGTTGTGTCCATTATGCGGCCATACATATTTCTCGCAGCTACACCCTTGGCTATCATCTTTATTGTGATGAGGAAATACTTCCTGCGGACAGGTCAGCAACTGAAGCAAATGGAGACAGAAGGTGAGAACAGATGAGGAAAAATAGATGTTTTTGTGGCCTGAGAAAAGCAATGCATTGCATTAACTTGATTCGAAGGTGTAAAAAATCTGTCAACATAACTTTGTCTTTCTCTTTATATATTTTATAAACTCAAATTCAGTGCGTCACTTTCTTCAGTGGTGTGCATGCATGCCTGTAACTGTATGTGCTCATTTTGAATGGAAATCTGTTAGATAAATAAAAGAAAATCGCCCGGCTGATTTTTAAAATGGCATTCCTGAGGAGTGTTGCTTGCGTGAGCAGCAGGGATGGCATCCATGTGGCTTCATATTAGACAGCGGACAGGCGGTAGTTAGGGACAAAATGTGCATCAGGAAGAGTCCTATGAATGAGCACTATATGCCAACGAAGGTCACAGAGGAGGCAATGGGGTAAGCTTAGGGCTCACAGACTGAGACATGTGTCTCTGACCGCACACTGTACAAGGTGGCGTGTGACTCTTCTTCTACGAGTCACCCAGTTTTACGAAGTCCCTGGCAAAAGGTCAGCAGCATGGCAGAAAACAGGAGAGGAGGAGAGGATGAATGAGTCAGACAGGAGGAGATGGGATATCCCAGAGGAAGCAGATTGGGCGTAGGTTAAAATGTGGCCTCTGTATTTGTCCACAGCTCCCCATATGCTTGAGCTGGGCAGTGACCCCACCATGGTCAGTCTGTCCAGGGTCGTGCAGGGAGCAGTGAAGATTTTCCGTGCTATAAACACAGAAGTAGTGTGGTTTTGGAAAGAGAACCTGACCAGGGATTTCCTCCCAACTGTGCTGACATCATTTTCTTACTGAGGCAGCACTTTTACTGGGGGAAATCACAGCAAACTGGGACAGGAGCAGGCTGTTCGTTTTTGAAAGAGGGTTAGGGATGTTGACGTGCTCTGATGAATGTAAAGAATGTGATGACGAATGAATATTTGGCATATGCCGCTCGTTACTCACTGTACTTTCATTAATATGTGGGTAAGACTGGGTTGTTAGTGTTTAGGTGCTTAAAACCAAAAGGATAGAGGATAGGCTTTTATTTCTTCCTTCCTTTTTCTGGCTTCCTCCTCTGTGGGTCCAGGTGGGATGCTTGTATGAAAGAAAATTATATTTTTAAGCACAGAAAAGAATTGCTCGGTTTGCAACATATCCAACAAATTGAAAATAAAGCTCTACATGAAAATAAAGCTGCAGCAGACAATTTAGAGTTCAATGTTCTAAATCGTGTGATGAGTGTTCTAGAACAAGACAGTCAACACATTTTGTTTACATACAAAAGTTTCAGTAACAAAAATAGCTGCCTTATTTTGTGGTAGATGCTGTGAAAATGGCCATGTAAATATGAATTATGACATAAACCCACAAAAATGTCAGAAGTGAACCTGTTAGGGCTATAGGATAAAGTTTCCATAGGATATTAAAGTATCTGCCATTGGCATTAGAACCACTAAACTATGGCATGCTAGAATAAGCAGTAGAGTTTGCGTGTTCTTTACTGTTTCTCTTTCTCGCTCACATACAGCTCGGAGTCCTATTTTCTCCCATCTCATCATCTCTCTGAAGGGACTGTGGACGATACGGGCCTTTGACCGACAGGGATATTTTGAGACCCTTTTCCATAAAGCCCTTAATACTCACACTGCTGTTTGGTTCCTCTACCTCTCCACCCTGCGCTGGTTCCTCTTCCGAGCTGACATCGTCTTCGTCTTCTTCTTCACCCTTGCCGCTTGGATTGCTGTAGGAACCAACCGTAAGACTTCTCTCTTCGTTTTTCAGGTGCTAAATCTGAAAAAATAGACCCCTTACTTGATACATAGGTCACTGTATCAAGTAACCCTACACAGTGCACTTAATGTGCAACATTACTACTGAAACATTTCCATATGGTCAAAATGTTTGGAGCAGAATAGTAGAGGTTGCTGAGGTTGTGGCAATTGAGCACATGCTACTGTTTCGCTGTTTATCTTAAGGGTTTTCTCACATAACACAAAAGACTTGTGGGCTTAAAAACCACTGAATGCTTGATTTGGCAGGTTTCACAGATAATTAATTTCATTGAGGGTTAATTGTTAGCAGTACTTGGAAAAAATGCCTTTGAAGTAAAAATTGAGGTCATTGCATGGACCACTGTGCTTGCTGGTGACGCACGTGTGTGTGTGTGTGTGTGTGTGTGTATGTGTGTGTGTGTGTTATTCCGCAGAGGATAAACCGGGTGAGATTGGTATCATCATAGCCCTGGCAATGCTCATTCTAGGCACCTTCCAGTGGTGTGTCGTTACCAGCATTGCAGTAGATGGAATGGTAAATGTCCTTAACTCTCTCCAACACACCCACAGCTGTTAGCTTAATGTAATCTTTGTAGCTTTCCTTTCCTGCCTCTGTTAACTTACCTTGTTTTTGACTTAAGCAGAAGGGCAGAAATTGTCCTGTTCTGTAATGGTGTAGAAGAGATTGTATGTGCAGGCTGTTGACACTCAAAAGCACCCTCCCCTTTTTCCCACTCTGCTTGTCTATGGCTTGCTGAGTCTGACCTGGCTTTCCTTATCTATGTGCAGAACGTTAAGTTCTCCCACCGCTCCTCTGAAGAGCTTGGGAATTTCATCATAAATATACAAATATCATGGCTGTCCATGCAAACTTATGCACACACTTAGTAGGTATTCTCCTTAGACCTGCACATACTTAGACTTACCTTCAGCAAGCACTCAATCACAGAGGTTAAGCACCATTTAGTAACCAAACAAACACAACAGGAGGCCCTTTTAGGCGATATGTTGATGTGATTACATCACCGCTGTTGTCCTCTCAACCAGATGCGTTCTGTGGAGCGTGTCTTCAAATTCATCGACCTGCCGTCTGAGGAGCCTAAACCCAAGCTGGGACAGAGAAACCCTTCAGACCTAGTCATTCAGAATCCAGATGCCTTGAACGAGTCCATCTGGCCCAGCTGTGGTCAGATGTATGTGCAGAATTTAACGGTCAAATACACTGAGACCGGGCACGCCGTGCTCAAGAACCTCTCCTTCACCGTGGATGGTGGACAAAAAGTAAGTATGGATAGCAAAATGTAGTTTGAAAGCCCACATTTCACAGTGGGAATTGTACAAAAAGATGTTCTCTTCAAAGGATGGTGCACAGGGCATGTCTTATTTCTTGTGTGTATTTTTACCCCTGAGAACTGAATCCCTACATGGCTAAGGATGCACAGTCCTGTGTCTGAATGCTTACTCAATCAGTTCATTAGCTTTTATCACTTTACTACCTCCCTATAGTTGCTCCTGCTGATGAGACACCATGAAGGAATCCCTCAGTCCCATAACAGATACTGAGCACACAGTGCGCACATACCGCTTCATCTAAAGTTGTAAGATCATCTAAAACTGTGAGATCATTTTAATTGTGAGTTAAGGGAGATTTTATCAAGCTGAACACATATAATTTTTTGGCCACCAAAAACCTGTCAAATTTGTCAAGTAATTAAAATAAATAAATAACAAATAATAGTAATCATATGTATACTTTTCCCCTATTTTTGATGTTCACTTTTGTTTGCGGCAAGACCCAGTTACATTAAGAATGTATAAGGAACTATGTACACAATAAATACCAACTCAGTTCATAGATCAACTCAGTTCATAGATCAACTCAGTTCATAGATCATCTTGTCCATTTTTTACTGGCTTTTTGCTTATGGTATATTTAATGTAGGTTTGTGGGCAATAATATGTGAAACATTCTGTCTAGTACCTGAATTGAGACCAAACATGAAAAATGACCTGCACAGTCTTTCATGACTTTTAATGCTGTGTACAGAGAGTAGGTTAACATCATATTGTGTTTTTGTTTTTTAGGTGGGCATCCTGGGTAGAACAGGCTCAGGGAAAAGCACACTGTTGAGCGCACTCCTGCGTCTGGCCTACATAGACGGAGACATGGCCATTGATGGCATCTCCTACAACAGCATGCCCCTGCAGAAGTGGCGCAAGGCTTTTGGCGTGGTTCCTCAGGTTTGCCCACACCTTCAGATCTCTATGCTCTGTTAAAATATTTTCACTGTTTCTCTCATGTTTTTTTTTTCACTTTTACTCCTCTCCTATTACAGAAAGTTTTTATCTTTACTGGAACATTCCGTATGAACTTGGACCCTTATGGTCGCCACAGTGACGAGGAGTTGTGGAGTGTTGCTGAGGAGGTGAGTTCCTGGAAGACTGTAAGTTCATGCGGGTTATCTAATTATTAGCTACCTTCATTAGCTTTAATAGTGTTATTGTAGTTGATCTCATTCCAAGAAGCAACTATTTGTTAGCTTGAAAATAGATAACATTGGTTTTAAACAATGGTCACTGAATTTATGCTTAATGTCACTATATTATGATTTTAAAAACTTCTAGATGTATGAGTAGTCCAAATGAATGGTTTTAATGCTTGTCACTGTTTCTGCAGGTGGGTCTTAAGTCGGTAATTGAGCAGTTTCCTGATAAGCTGGACTTTCAGCTGGAGTACGGGGGCCACGTGCTGAGCTATGGCCACAAGCAGCTGCTGTGTTTAGCCCGGTCCATCCTCAGCAGGGCACGTATCCTGCTGCTTGATGAACCCAGTGCCCACCTCGACCCACTGTATGTAAACCAGCACAACCCTTAACTAGGCGCGATAGTGTTGACTACTGTAGAGTGAAAGCCGAGCATTTAAGACTTGGACTATTTAAAGATATCATGTTGGTATTTATAGATTGTATTTTGTAAATATGTTGAAGACAAATAGCTAACTGAGCACCGCAGGTAATCTTTGATATTAACTGTTGGCCATATTGATTACAGCACTGTGAAGGTACTAAAGAAGACACTGAGGCAATCCTTCTCCACCTGCACCATCTTACTGTGTGAACACAAGGTGGAACCATTGCTTGAATGCCAGACCTTCTTGGTAAATGACTTTCTTCTAGATTAATACTTTTGTAATAACTAATATTATTATAATAATATAAGGACGTCTGGTTACATAAGACCGTAAAATCACAAAAAAAATTAGGCTACTGGATAATTTGTATAAGTTTCATTTGTATGAATCATAATAAAAATATCAAATGTGGATTCTTTAAATGACCAGTACCTAAACTGTTTAAAGTGTCTGCTGATACATATTAATACATCACTATTATTATATCAGTGAACTCACATCATCCTGGGGTAAATGTATTGCATGTTGTTTACATATGATCTCATTGACATATGCGTCCATCACTTTTTCAGATGATGGAGCAGGGTAAAGTGAAGACCTATGATTCCATCCAGAGACTCTTGAATGAGACCAGCCAGCTGAAGCAGGCCATAAGTCCAGCTGAGCGCCTTAAACTCTTCCCACGTCGCAACTCCAGCATGCGTGTGCCTCAGCCCAAACTCAGCTCGCTTACACTCCCCTTGCAGGAAGAGGTGGAGGACGACGTCCAGGACACTCGCCTCTGAGCCCCATACAGACTATAGAGACTCATCCCAAAGGCGCACAATGAGGGACAAAGTATAGCTTTCATGGAATGTCTCATGCTGTCTAGAAGGCACACTTTTCACATTCTGAAATGTGTTTTTGAAGGACATTTGGACTCTGTTAGGGTCATGGTACAATGGATAGGAAAACCATTTCAAACACTTTTGTATATGCAGTAAAAATAACTTAAGGTACTGGACTTTCAGAAGAGGACACTGTGGGGGCCAGAATGATCCCGAGTCATTCCTTTTTGTTTCAGCACAGCTGTGAGCAGCTGTGAATCTTCCTGTTAACTTATTGGGTCAATGTAAGACCACAGGTGAAAAAAGACCACGGCCTTTTTTCATGTGAATCATGTAAATGGAAAGCATTTTTCCCTTTCATTTTTTTTATTTAGGAATTTCATGGAACTATGCACACATTTGGCACAAAATGGAATGAAAAATGTTTTGCTTAGGTGTAAATACATAAACAATTTTCTTATAAACATGAGAGTATTTTTGGAAACACTGATTTCCCTCCTGCTCGTTTGTTTGTATTGAGCTCTTGGTACAGCCAAAGATGGAAGGTACCTGGATCTTAATCTCAAGTGACCAACCCTTCTTGCCCAGAGACTGCATGCTCTGCACCATATGGCCTGCTTTTAGAAAAAAAGAGTCTTAGGCTCATTAAAGTATTTATCTTTTCCATTCAGATTGTCAGTGTAAGTTCATGTAACTGGAGCATTTGTGGGGATGTTCTAGGGGAAGAAAAGAAAAGGTTGAGGTAATGGTTGGGGTAACAGTGCATTTTTAATCATTGTGCTGGGAGGAAACAGGACAATTTTCTGAACCTCGTCAGACAACTATCTTACAATTCACCATTAGTGGTCAACTATAATCTCTTCTGTACATATAAACAATGGTAAGCTTAAAGTAATACTTGATTATTCTAAGTGTTCACTACAGTAGAACAATCGATTAAAAATGAACGCGTGCTGCCTTAAATTCTGTCTGTAGCTTCTACGCAGGGCCAAAGTTCAAGCAAGTCATGACTCCTAATGCGCCCTATGGGTAACTGAACTATCATGGCTTTACAGACAAAAAGAAAATGACCTGTTTTTGCAATGACTTTACTTATTGCCACATTCAGCTCACTTTGAAACAAGTGAAAAATATCAACCAAAATTTAATATTACAAACACTATATACAGTATTTTTGTCTTTTAGGTTCATCAAATGTACAAGCGCAATACCACATACACTAGTCTATATAACATTTAAGTTCCCGTTTTTATTTACACATATTTGGTAAAACCCTGATTAATTTCAACAATATTTAAAACCAACCTTGTAACTATTTAAAACATAAAATACCTTTTAAAATACTTAATAGCAAAAAAGACTTGTCTGCTTTTCCTTTGATCCACATTTTAACCTAGAAGGCAAAAGCTGACAAAGCACTTCTTTTATTAGCCTTTCCCTGCTCCTTCCTTCTTCTTTTTTTTCTTCAAAACTCAATACTTCAACAGTGAAATATAATAAAACTATGGTCCCCAAGTACACAAGGTAATATAGTGTGACAAGTATGGACAACGTGTATAAATACTCAAAGGCTGTAAGTAACATAACTTCACAATGTGGAGGGAGTTTACAGGGTAAAGATAGAGGGTGGGGGGAGAGGGTCTATTCATGGTTATTGTAGTTTTCATGTAAGTTGGAATTCAGGATCCAGATGTCTTCTTCTGATTGGCTGTTTCTGATGTTGGGTAGGGCCTGCCTTGTTCTGCTGCTCATGTGGGCTCTGCTTATGTTGCTTCTGTGAGGTTGAGACAGACGGGTGCTGCTGCTCATGGTGGAGCTGTTGGTTGCGGCTTGGTGGGTGCTGCTGCTGCTGCTTGTGCTGGTAGCTTGCTGGAGCCCCCTGCTGCTTGGTACTGGGAGCTGAGACCTGGGTCGGGCTGTACGTCGAGGGGAGGCGTGGCTGCCTGCTGAATGGCCACTGTCGATCTGTGAACAACCCATCAGTTTTTAAATGCTAAATATTTGTTATTATTGTGACCCAAACTGCATGCCCACAAACCATCATTACGTGCCTGACAGCATTAACGGTACAGTCACAGCATGTGAAATTACAAAAAAGTTTTGTAATTAGGGAAAAAGGTAACTGCTCCTCTGCATCAGATAACATTAAATATAAAATATTTCTGTCCATTTTAATATTAATTTGACATATGAGCAAAAAATAATACATAAAATGTGCATGTGCATAACTTTAGAGAGCCTTTCAGTCAGAACAGCCTAACAGTAAGACCTTCAGTAAGGTTGATTTCAGGTGCATGTTTGGAATCATCTTCTTGCAACTTCCAATATCTTTTCTTCTTCAGCTTCTTCCCTGACTACAGAGCATTAGTTTTAAGGATTTGTTGATATATACACTACAGGCCACTTCAACACTTCAACATTTTACTACAATAAAATATTAGAAGTATGGTGTGTGTCCTGCGGTAAGGTGATACCCTGCCTCGTGCCCACTGACCCCGGGAGAGTCTCCGTGTATCTGCGACCCTGGTGAGGATTAAGCGGTTACAGAAGGTGAGTGAGAAAACATTAAAATGCTTAAAGCAAATGTAACTAACTGAATTTCAATATATAATGTATAATGTAGTAACACATTATTTTGCCAGAAAGACAAGACTCTTGGTTTTGAAGAAGACATCAGGTCTGTCTTTAGTGCTTTGGCATTCACTTTGTGCTGGATCATGAAAACAAAGTATCACTCAATTCTTCAACATCACACAGTGCCTTCTTCAAGACTCCTCAACAGCATAATGATCCCAAGTGTTATTCAATATTGTAACAGTCGCCTTTCTGAGCTGGCATGGGATGAGCTGGATGTTTGACATTAGCGGGCAGCAAAGGAGACAAATGACTGTATGCATGGAAAAGTGTCAGGAGGGTTTGGACACAAGTTATTTCCAAAACTTTCTGGAAAAAAATGCTGCAAATCTGCGCTGCTATGATTAAGGCAAAGTGTGGTTATTTTGACTCATAAGTAAGCTTTCACATCCATTAAACTGCTCTTACATTACACTTCACAACCAGTCAGTTACATTTGTTTTATGCATTTCTAGTGTTTTCTTGTAATAAAAAATTAGAAGAGCAGCATTTCTTTTTTAAATCTGAGGGTGGGCCCAGAGTTCTGGCCTGTAGTTAAATCCTTTCTTCCCCAAAGAGTAACAGAAGCACCGCATCATTAAGAGCTGGCGGGGTATTCTTATATTGCCTCTGCTTTTCATTCCAAATATACTGTAGGTGATTATAGGCTTAAATTTTTGGTTTCATCAGACCACAGTGTTGTGCTTTTGTTAATATAGTTAATGTCACCTGATGACCATTCCATGCAGTTGCAACAGCACTACACAGGGGGCCAGTGCACCACTCTTCTATCAGATAAACTTCTCTGCAGGTCTTTGTGATGGATTTGCTCTGCATATCTGACATGTTTATGAGGAACCCACATTTTTCTTGGTCGTCAAGATCTTGTTTATGACAACAGATCTGATCTTTCATTTCTTGAAGACGTTTCAGACAGTGAAAGTTACAAACAGGCTGTGTTTGAATATCTTTTAAAGTCTACTGCTCTACAAGAGTCAACTGTCTTCCATTTCAAATCTAATTCAGCTTAATACGCTTTGCTAATGTCTGACTTAATTAATGTATAATGAGTCAAGTTCCAGGACCAAGAAAATAACACATATGGATCAACTGAAGGGTGCCTAAACTTTTGCACATTGCACAATTCATTAGTTTTTAGTATATTGAATTCAGTAAATAAATGCTAATCCTGCATTAAAAACCAGAACATCTCATATCCCCCCCCCCCCTGCAAACATTGTATTAACTTTTCACTCAAAATAGCAGTGTTCAAATACTAATATACAACTGTCTAGTCAGACAAAGCAGAATGTTCACTAAAGCTCCTGGAAGACTGCAGTGCTGAATACAGCTCTAACATGTGCAAATTAGGTCATGAACAGAAATAGCTTATCTGAGCATTCATTTACTCAAATGGGTATTTATAAATGCCATGTGTTGTCTGAAATAAAATATGATAAGGCCAGTATCTGTGATACATGGTATATTGGACAGGATTTACTCACGCACATAATATCACTCAATAATAATAACAATAATAATAATAATAATAATTTTAGGCAGACTGCTCAGGAATAGTTGCGGTAAATTAAGTTAAAGGCTTATTTAATAGAATTATAAGGCACTCTTATTTTGACAGCGGTCATTGGCCTCACAAGGCTCTTAGTCCTACATAGCACTAAGTACATTCATCAGCTGTAGCCTTTGCAGTAGCTTTATCTTCCTGTAGTAAATTACCTAGTTAAAAGTGGTTACCTGAACCAGCTGCTTTCATTTTGGGAAAACTGCAGCACTGTTGATCTGAACTGTTGACCAATACTCGCACTCTAGAGGCTTTTACCTGCTTTGGTGGAGGCTCGGTGGTTTCCACACTGCTCTCTGTTCTGCTGGCCTGCGACTGAAGCCCAGTGTAACCCTGCTCAGCCGTCCTCTGGGGTGCAGGTCGACTCGAGCCAGGAAGCAAGCTGAAGTCCTCCTGGGACAAAGCAATCTGCAGCACATGTGAAAAAAGACATTATCTGTACAGTAAATGTGGTTCAGCGGTCACAAAAGCTTACCAATCTACAAATATTCATCCAAACATATATAACTGGTCAATGTATTTATTCAGGTCAACAATATTACATACCTGTGAGTGGCAAGATTATGTGAACATCAGAGATTAACAGTGAAAAAGAGTCAAAGAATAGGATGGTCTGGTTTATTTATAGCCCAGAGATCTATCACAGTTTGATCTTCACAACATGTCTTGAGGAAGTGTATCACGGCACGAACAAAGGGATTTTTGAGAACACCAGAACGTTGTCAACGCTCATGGGGCTGGAACAGGTTACAAAAACATCTCTAAAAAGTTTGGACTCTTGGAATGGAGGAAGACATCCTGTACTAGAAGGTTGACCAACACAGATCGCTCCAAAAGCAATATGCAATATGCTGTGTACAACAGTCTACAATCAACTAAAGGCCTCTCTCATATTAACTAATGTTCATGAGAACATCAGAAGAACACTGAGCAACAACAGTATGCATTACAGGATTGCTGTGATAAAGCCACTGCGCTCTAGTTTAAATTAGAAGTGTTGTTTGTAGAAAGGAAAACACTGCTTTCCAGCATGAGAATCTTAATGGTGGTGGTATCGTGGTTTAGGCCTCTTTTGTTGCGCATGATCCAGAAGAGCTTGCCATCACAGAGGGAACATTCTGAATTATCCCAC
Source organism: Hemigrammopetersius urotaenia (assembly GCA_037974485.1). Classification (NCBI taxonomy): domain Eukaryota; kingdom Metazoa; phylum Chordata; class Actinopteri; order Characiformes; family Alestidae; genus Hemigrammopetersius; species Hemigrammopetersius urotaenia. The sequence continues at coordinate 3,445,963 of JBBPDC010000019.1, forward strand.
TGTATTCTAAAAGTAAATGCCTGTCCATCCGAACCAAATATCAATAGAAGGTGTGTCATGCAGTAAGACAACAACTCGAAGCACTCAAGTCGTTCTACTAAAGAATGGTTAAAGAAGAATAAAGTTAATGTCAAAATGGCCATTATAAAGACCTGACCTATTATAAATGATGTGGAAGAACCTCATGTGAGCAGCTCATGTGATGAAATCCATTAACAACTCTGAGCAGAAGCTGCTCTATGAGGACGAAAGGGCTGAAAGTCCTCCATCAGGAGTTACTGAAAGCTACTGAAAGCTACTGAAAGCTACTGAAAGCTTTTAGCTGCAGTTATTGGTGCACAAAAGGGTCGCACAAGACTCTGGAAGGAAAGTTTCACATATTTTTGCCACGCACAGATATTTTGTATCAAATCCTTTTCCTCAATGAATAAAAAGCCAAGTAGAATATCTGTTTTGTCCTGAATGCTAAACTGGTTTTAGTTAGATTTGTGACAGAACTGTGAAAAAATGGTGTGGTGGTATATGGTATAAAATGTATGCTATGATATAGCATGAGCACATTCTTTCACTGGGACCAACAACTCTGGGAGAAAGTAGTGCTGGGTAGAAGATTAGATTACCTTGCTTATATCAGGCTCGGATTTGCTGGAGCACATGGTCTGTAGTTCCCTGATCAGATCACTCTCATCATCAGAGCAATAAGAGAGACCGACTGAGTCTCCATCGTTGAGTCTGAAGGAGCACATTCAGACGTCACCATAAATACACAGCACACTGGGATCTGTTACTCAACAGCTGTGGCCATTAGTCCCATAACTGAATAACCTTAACTGCTGCACAGCTTGAGGTGCCCTCTGCTGGTGGTAAAATAGCAAACATGCACAGTTGGAGAAAACAAACCTGGGATGATTGACATTTCTTATAAATTGGACGTCTGAATTGGCCACAGACCCTGAAGAATGAAAAATGGCATAGCGTTACCCCTACCCTTGTTCAGTT
>JBBPDC010000019.1:3460319-3472489 GCA_037974485.1 Hemigrammopetersius urotaenia
GTTTTGTTTTTATCTCACAGCTTTTAAAAGTGTGACAGAGTTGGAAAAAACAAATAAACAAAGCCTTCTTTGTAAAACTGATGACTTAGTGTGTTCATTATATATTATATATTGGGTTGGCATAGAATTGTAATTAATCGCGATACATTTTTTCCTGATTTGCGATTAACTAGTTAATTTTAATTAATCGCTTTACAGCCCTAATATGTGTGTGTGTGTGTATGTGTGTGTGTATATATATATATATATATATATATATATATATATATTTAGATAAAGCTTCGTTCAAACATTTTAAGCCCCAGATCTTAATAATAATAATTAAACAACTAAGCCTATAGACTTTTAAAAACCCTGTTCTTTTAAAAAACCTTGCATAATACTATTTATTTTTAAACCGATGACTTGTTTACTTTTAGTCATGAAGCTCTAGCTCAAATTTTCTGTTCCACCTTAAATGGGGCAGAAGTAACGGTGCTGTGTGGACACCAGAACACCTCAGCCGCACAATTTAAGGAGATTATTAATAGAGGAGGTACTATTTCAGACATCTATGTGAAACCAAGAGCCTGTGCTACGTGTTCATGATGATAAAAGAAGTATCACTTCCAACACTGGAGCCCACTATGGATGTAGATCACGTGTGACGCCCCCAAAGACAAATCTACCCTACTGTCCTTGGAGTTTGCAGCTTCAGAGGAGCATTTTTACCTGTGTGTCCGTTTTGAGCAGCAGAAAACAAGGCAGAGGTTAGGTCTTGTTGGAGATGACTAATATCCATTGGTGGATCTTGATTAAGCAGCATAGACAATAAAGTGACATTTCCCTGGGAAGCAGCTTGGAGCAAAAGGGTGTGCCCGTCATCCAGGGGGACGGGGTCACCACAGGTTAGCAGGGGGACTATGGAGGGACGCCAGCCTGTGAGGGGCAAGCAACAGCGGTTACCAAAGAGAGGCAGTGTCGAAAGGTCATACCAAAGTGTGATCTGCAACCTGGAACAGTCACCTGATACCATTCAGTTGAAGCTATGGTTCAGTCAGAAAAGAAATGTGCCTGAACAGCTGAGACATGTATGAGTGTTAAGTTTGCTCCTTTAAAATGTAATGAAATATTATAGGCCACCATTTAGCATAGTGCAAACTGCCCTCCTACTGCATTACACTGATTTTTATTCACTATAGTACTCAGAAACAGTGTAGAATTCTCCTCTATCACTGCTGCAGGTAATTATGATGTGCTGAATGTAGTAAAAATGGAAACACTGACAAAATTGTGCTGTAGCTAAGCAAACTCAGCTGTTTCTCACCCGGTGACTGTTTTAGTATAGTCCACATGTTGGTATGACACTGGATATCTGACATATGACATTTGGCTGTCTAACAGATGTGACTATCTGTCTTTGTCAGATTACGTTGTGAAACTCTAATGTCAACTCATTCATTTGCTTTCAGGTCAGGATGAGGTAAAGGCAGCCAAAAAAAGTAAAGAAAGCGGGACAAGGCGGTTTAAATCAGGTTAGCTAAGGGTACGTGACATAAACCATGACAGTCACACCAATTTACACTGAAATTGAAACCAAATCTGTTAAAATCATCTCAGTCAGACGAAATGATAGCTACGACACAGAAGGAAAGGAAAAATGTAATATGTCCAGGCACAAAATGTCTATTCACAGCTAGATCAGTTCTAGTACTATGGGCACCGATGACTCGAGTAGTAATTTGGTTTCTAATTGTGCATGCCTGTATATAGCTTTGGTCTGTAGGGAGACTTTTTTTCTTTGTTAGTAAGAGCAAAGGATAGATTGTTAGCAGGGCACCACATGAAACTGAAAACCTCAGAGAAATATGAAGCTATGTTTAATAGAGGGGTGAGACTATTGGCTGCATTTTCTAGGTGGCAAGATCGTTAAAAACAGCAGCTACATGAGTCGCTTCAGAATGCTTGTGTTGGTGATGCTACAGAGCAAGGGAAGAGGCAGTTTTTAGCATTTTCAGGGACATAAGTAATGACAGCTAGCTTGTGGTGTCTAGTATCTCAGCCTTTGTTGAGGATTAGTCTCTAGTGACAATACAATGGTGGCGTCTGGTAGAATACTTGCTCTGCTTTGACTGGTGATTAAATAGGCCCATCTCTGGTGATCTCAAAGGGCCTTTTAAAGGCCTTCATAGACAGGGTGGTATTTTCAGGCGATAAGGGTCTAGAGACACAGCCAGCACGAAGGCTTCTGCAGCAAAATGAATCAGATTAATAGTTTTTTTTTCCCCTCTGTGACTCTACTGTCTAAAACATTTACTTGTACAGTAATTTGCAGGTGATATTTTAACAATGCATGCTATATGGTTAAATTGTGGTGTTCTCTATAAGGCCCATATTATGGCACAATGAACTGTGGGAGACTCAGTAATAGATTTATGAGCAATATCCAATCGACAGAGGCTTACCACAGTAACCATAATGGAAATCTTCTTCGCCTCATCCATTCAAAGTACAAATATGATTATGTGATTACTGCTGTAGCGAATATCTAGTCGTAAAAAACGAAGTGCAGTTTGACCACTTGAGCAAATCAGATTAGTTGTGTGAGTTCAATAAAACACAGAGAGGAAATGTCATTTGTACATGCAAGGAATAAAAAGACATCCACAGCATTTCTGGAGTTGAAGGAAAGGCACAATCGATGAACACAAGGCAGGTGCAGGGACAAGGAACTCTTTGTGGCTGAGTTAGTAGTAAAGCTCACAGCAGCAAAAACATGCTGAAGGATGGTGGAAGTGGAGGTGGAGGGAAGGAAAGGGACAGAGCAGCCTCTGGCATCAGCTTCAGAGTGGAGTGAGTTACAGGGATGACTCCTCGAGACCCAGCTGGGTTGATGTTTCAACTTATTCACACCTAAAAGTGCTACTATCAACAGTGAGGAAAAGTCCATGGTTCAGTACTCACTGACTTTCTTATATAAGAACCAACCATGGTGTGGTGTGTCACTACCTGTCTACCGTATCTACTTATTTTTTCCAAGCTGAACTATGTGGAACCTAACACTTCCTCTTCAATTTCCTGATCTTATAGATTCTGCTCTTCCAACTCTCACTAGATTTGTTCAGCAGACTTGGGCGGTTTCATGATAATATAACTGAGATATCAACAGTCTTGACCATGGTGAGATGGTAACTTTGCTGCTTAAATGTTTAACAGTGCAAAAGAAGTCTATGAGCCATAACCAAAGCTCAGTCATTTTTAGAGAGACTGGAAAAAAGCAGTTCAGTTACAAGACTCATTTATAAGACTCATTTAAAAGAAAATTGTCAATTTTAGCAGTTTTAAGTAGTTTTAAGTAGTTTTAATACTTTGCAGGTCTGCAGGTATCGCAGGGTACTATTCAGTTCCACACTGCAGCCAAATTGTAAAATGCAGCTATCTAAAGAACCAAATTTTTCATTTTTTATTCATCTTCCTGAATTTTTAAAGATTTTTAAAAGATAACCAAAATACACTGAAGGAAGAAAACATCGCCCAGCCCTAGTGGAAAGACAGTAGTGTAGAACAGAGCAGAGGCAGTGAGAGGGATGGTGGCGGAGCTGAGCACCCGTTTACCTGATGCTGCTGCCAGGGGGCTGCCCAGGTGCTGGGGGCTATGGGATGGAACGCTAGCAGGGTTTACGCAGGGGCTACTGACAATGGTAGCAATGGTGGAGGTGGTGGTGGTGACAGGGGGACAATCCACGCATGCTGTGGCCGACCGCGGCCCCCGCTGCTTGGAAGCACAGGGTGCACCCACCTGAGATGCGGTCAAGGCTGGGGCCGTACCCCCCAAGTCCATGGAGGGCTTGGGTGGAAGTTGGGGGGTAGCAGCTGACTTGGCAGGCCCCACCCCTAGTCCAACCCCTGGGGACCTGGTGGCCTCGCCCACCACTTTGATTGGTGGATGTGGAGGGGATGGCGTCTGAGAAAGTCCAGGCTTTTTTGGCGGTATGGGAGGGGGGTTTCCCCTGTCAATGCGCGCCACCGTGGGCGACTTGATGCCAATCTGAGGATGACCAAGGCGCCCAGCAAAGGGTCCCCCCTCTGAAGTGGAGTGGGACAGACTGGGCCTAAGGGCTGCAGGGGGACCACCTGCTGGTGGGCTGGTGAAGCGCGAGAGGACTTGTGTGACTGTGTGGCGTGCCTGCTGTTTGGCGGCAAAGTTGTCGCGATTGGTAGGTGACAGGTCCCGGGACGGGGGACCCTGACCGTTTTGGTCCTGCTCCGAAGCTGAGGGCTGGAATTTGTAGCGAGCTGCCTGAACGCGAGGGCTCACCCCAGTAGGTACAGTGGTAGCACTAGCAGGGGAGTGTAAACTGTGGGCCAAGTTCTGCACTGTCTGACCCTCCCCACCATTCTCTGCCTGAGAGGTCCCATGGTGCAACCCCCTTCCAGTGGTGGGGGTCTTGGGTAGATTCATGCTAGCGTAGTTGGTGCCTGTTGGCTTGACTGGGATAGTCAGCGGTACCTTCTTGGTTGCCTCGTGATCAGGTAGAGGGTCTGTCTGGGAGGCGGCTACTCTACAACTTGTCACGTCAGTGCCAACAGCCACTGATGCCATGCTCTTGGGCTTGACTGACACTGATGACGAGGGGAGTGGTGGGGCGTCCTTGCCCCGTTCAGTCCTGAGCAGCTCCACCTGCTGCCGGAGGCCGTCGCTTTCTGCCCGCAGTTCGGCGGCACGGGTCTCCTCGCGGCTCAGTCGGGCTCGCAGCTGCTCACGCTCAGTGTCAAACTCAGCCAGCTGCTTCTCCATCTCTGCCTCCATCTGCTGGCTGCGGCGGCGCTCAGTCGCCAGCTCCTCCTCCAGGCGACCTGAAGAGCGACCCTCCTGCTCCGAGCGCGACGAGAGCTCCTCAAAGCGCTGGCTCTCCTCCATTACACGTGCTGCTAGCTGCTTGCACTCACGCACCAGCATCATCACCACGTGCTTGTTCTTCTCTCGCTCATCCTTCAGCTGCGCCGACAGCTTTCGGTGCTCCTGCTCCAGACTCTGCAGCTGCAGCTTCTCCATCTCCAGCTAGACATAGCAGCATAACAAACAGTTAGGCAAGCACACTTATACATACTGTACGAGAATCTTTAAGCAAACTTTAAAGGAGACCAGTCACATATTAAAAAAGTCTTAATTAACTGTCCAGGGTATAATATAACATTGTTATGTCAGTAAGAAACTGTAATTCCTGCTGAATAGGCCAATTTGTGCTGCTGGTGGGAGTACATAAAGTGAAGCTACGCTTCATAATATTCCACTGAGATACTGTGAATGAGGTTAAAAGTGTCTGGCTCAATAATTAGACAACGTCCATTAGATGTGTTGAGAAACAATCATGTTGAACAGCAGAGAGTCATAACAGAGACATTATGTGTTCATATTAAATATTACACTTTTACTTTTAGTTGTGTATCCCTGCTAGATAAGATGATGGTTTAATGAGTGGAAGATGCCAATATGCTGATACTTGAAAGAACAAGAGCGCCTCTATCTGCTAGTTAGATATCAAGATTATGAGATCTGATTTCTGAGGTTTAAATAACTGTACTGTACTTAAGGTGCAGGAGCTTTTATAATGCATCCATGACTGTCTTCTACTTTTCATCCACTAAGAAGATGCGCAAAGAAAGCAGTGACGACACTTGAAATGAGTGAATAATTGACCAATTAATTAATGTCTGCTTCAGCAACTCCAACAGTAATAGGACCATTAAGGTAATGCTAGCAGCCAGTCTTTGGTTTATTTGCCTCATGGCTGCATTAGACTCCATCATCCTACAGCCATTAGTTTTGGAAGGATACATTCATAGCTATGCTGTACTTAAAGAGGATGCAGGCCTTCTAAGTGAACTGCACAAAGCTCCCCTCTGCTCATGAGTATCTGAAAAATGTGACGATGACGAAAAACCGTTTCAACACAGCAGCAATAAAAAATAAAGTCACATAAGGTGACACATAAGCAACAGCTTCAGCCAGAGCACCTTTACCATGAGTTATTAAATTCTTATTACACACCGGGTGCTCTGGTGAAAGACTGCATCATAGCCGGCTATGAAACAAGAGAACTGTCACCATAACAACCAATTGTGAATGTTTATTCTAGGGAGGGAGGGAATCTAGTCTTCTCAGTTTCAGAGACAAAGATGTGCTGGAAGGCAATGGCATCAAATATCAACTGACATGCATGAAGTGGGGAGAGACCTCTCAATGGCTAAAGTAATTACAATTTCACTCAAGACACACAGAGGGCCTGTTTAATGTGATGAAACTGACCGCTCAGTAAGCAAGGCCGTGAGGGACACGAGGGTAAGGCGGATCATGGCGCTTGAAGTGGATCACAATAGTGTTTTAGGATTAGCTTCCAGGTTTTACACTCTAAAGAAAGTCCCTGTTTTGAACTACATGCCATCTTGAAGAGGTGATCTCCCTAAAGGCCATACAAGCGATGGCACATTAGGTGTTGGCGTAGCCATCCAACACCTGTTTTGGTTTGTCTGTTTTGTGCTGGTGGTGTGTGGTGATGAGGGTGGGTTCGTGGTCTGTTCATGTTAATATGGCTCATGTTAACCTGCGAGTGAACAGGTGTTGTGAGGGTGGATGTGTCAGACAGTGATTTGGCTTTCAGGGTCTGGCACACACTCCTCTGCTTCGCCTCTCCTGTTCCACACGATTTCTCGCCTCTCACTTTCCCTGCTGTAAAATGTAGAATGCTGCTCGGACCGAGCTTTTAATCCACTGCTACTTAAACCCTTAGAAACCCTGCAGGTCAGGAAACTTAGAAAGGTAAAGGAGGTAAAGAAGGCATTTTACCAACTCTTACACTTTGATGTTATCTGGAACTATTTAAAAAAAGGAATTAACAAAGCTCAAATGTTTGTGTTCACAGTTCTATGTAGAACCACTGGCTTTACTAAAGAAACCCTAAAGAAGCATTTTTAAGATACTGCTGCCAAATAATATTTTAATGAAAAGCTCGACTTTTTTTTTTAGAGAGGGCTGTTCATCTTACCCTGTGACTTGTTGGTCAGTTACAGTACCTTTTCAGTATGGTCATATGATGTATCTTCACTATGTTACAACTGTTGTATAGACACAGACTGGCAAATCTGATATGTGTTACTCAGAACTTATTCCCCAAAAATGACATTATAACAAGTGCTTTCTCATATACATCTCCTTATCTCATTTCAGTCTGTTTTATTTAAGATGTGGCACAGTTACATCATACAAACACATATTTATGCAAAATTAAAACCTGTCAAGGAGTGGGATATGTAAGACAGGAAGTGAGCAGTAAATTCTTTAAGTAGATGTGTTAGAAATAGAAAAGATGGCTAAGAGTAATTCTTTGACAAAGGTCTAATTGTGATGACTGAGTCAGAGCATCTCCAATACATTAGGACTTGTGGAGTGTTCCCATGATGGGGATCGACAGTTAAGCAACCTGGTTCAACTTCACAGAAGAGCTACTGTATCAAAAACTGCTAAAACAGTTCATGCTGGCTATGATGGAAAAGAGTCCAAACATATGGGGTTGTGTAGACCAGTCAGATTGCCCATGCTGACTCCTGTCCACCGCCAAAACCACCTACATCTGGCATGTAAGCCACTGAACTACAGAGCAAAGAAGAGAAGTTTATTTTCAAAAATATTCAAGGCCTTGATTTTCTTTTACAAATTCACAAACTTTCAAGAATTCTAAGGACTTGGCTGGGGAACCTTGGATCTCTGCATTCATGTGGATGTGCCTTTTGACACGTACCACCTACTTAAACATTGTTACAAATCAAGTACCCCTTCATGGTAACAGCAATCTCTAACGGCAGCAGCCTTTTCCAGCAGGATAATACACCCTGCCACACTGTCAAAATAGTTCAGGAGTGGTTTAACAAAACACCAGCGCATCAGAAGGCAAATCGCTGTTTAAACATTGTATTATCCTTGTAAAAGTTAGAATATTGATTTTCTGATTGTGAAAACAAGCAAAAATGTACAGAAGCCCAATCGTGTGTGTGTGTGTGTGTGTGTGTGTGTGTGTGTGTGTGTGTGTGTGTGTGTGTGGAGATGGGCAGAAGTGGTGTGTGTGAGTGTGGAGGTGGGTGTAAGCGATGTGTTCTGAAGCATGGCACAGACAGCCAGATATTTAAAATAAATAAATTCTGCCTGGAACCCACATCCTTGTGATTTTTGCATAGAGAGAAAGATTTCTGAAAGATTTACTGATTTTTGTCTGTTGTGTCCAAACAGTACACATCATTGTGAGGACCAGCAAAAAGTCTTAATTTCTACTGATTTTTGCCATTCCTGTCATCAAGGGGACATTTAGTCTCCACAAAGGATAAATACAACCATCCTGACACTTCTCCTCTACAAATCACACCAACTCAACAACTATCCTTTTCTCTATGAGTCCTTTCTCTATGCAGACAAACACACACACACACACACACACACACACACACACACACACAAAAACAAACCAAACAGAGAGAGACAGACAGAGAGAGAGATACAGGGTGAGAGAGAGAGATACAGGGCGAGAGCCCTACCCTCTTCTGCCTGCTCTCCGCAGCTGCCAGCTGAGCAGACATCCTCTCCTGCATCTTGCGGCAGTGGGCCATAACGGCCTCCAGTACAGTGATGGGGCTGGCACTGACAGGTCGCCGGTCTTTCTGCCCTGCTCCAGACTCATAGTCCCTCTGCAGGGCCAGAAACGGGTCAGTCAGGCTGAAATGGCCATAGCGCTCCTGTAGGAACACCTCCTTCCTCCGAGCCTACAGGGGGAGACAAAGACATATGAAGAGTGCATTCAATATATGGCCAATACATTTAGAAAGAAGAGTTTGGTTATGATTTAATATGACTTGCAAGCACCAATAAAGTATCCATAATGTACAATGCTAATAGCAGAGACACATACACACACCCACGCAGAGAGCAGGTTAGCACTTCTCCAGATGGGACTGATTACACACAGGGTCTAGTTAGGCGCGATGTTAAGACCAGCTGGTCTGCTTAGCAGGAACGGCAAAAGGCCAGCTTTCCATCCTCCAGCCCACACCAAATCATGAATCAATGTGGTTTCACAGCAACTGTTTTTTCCCCTTGCTATTATCTTGAATTGCTGTGCAAGGTGTAGCAACATCTCTTAAACAAAGAACACATCAAAAAGCCAGATTTCCTCGACAGTAGAAGTGTAATATGTACCCAAAAAGTGTATTTAAACAGTGTATTGAAATATAATACTACCAATACAACCTTGGTCTCCTCTGAGGGACCCGCATTTATTATCTTCTGCGAAAGCCACTGACAATTATCAAAACTGCATTTGGGTGCAGCCTAACAGAATCGAGGTGGCAGGAATAGTGACTTAAGATTCCGCTTCTCAGACTACTGCGCTTTTTATAAATCTTTGGGAGAATCTCTGAAGGTATGAGGGCAGAATAGCAGGCACTGAAAAAGTTGAAAGAGATTTTTTTCTGTAGAATCTCTCTGTGCAACCATTTTGAACACACAACATTAACAATATAAAACTGAAACTTGGCCTCAAACTATGAAAACTTGACCTCAGAATGGAAGATCATATGAAATTTAATAGGCTTAATAAATATATACCTTCAGTATAACATGTATGCCATGTGTGCGAGGACTAGTTCAGCAATAAATCTACTTTTTTACCTTCCACATATGAAGCTGTACTTTTACAAAACACTGCTAACCAATAGCAGATGTCAAAGGCCTGTAAATATATATCTCAAATGTTGTTTCAACACACTCAAACTACATCTGACACTTACTATGGTGACGCAGACTTGTGGATGAGGCGTAGGACTCTGACTTACTGTGAGCTAAAAGCTGAACAAAATTTCACCAATACAGGAGGCCAGTCCAGACAAAACCAAAGCTGGTATTTACAAAGATATCAAAAAGGGGACTCTCAGATCAGATTCCCTGGCATTTATGACAATCATGGTCACCAAAACTGATCAGTTGATCAGCAGACCTACTCCTGAGCCAATTTATGAAAACAGATCTTGTTGTCTCAAATGGCTCCCAGCAGCATTTTGTTACACAGTGAAGTATTACTGCTTTTACAGCCTGCAGTCAAACCACACTGTCATTTATTCCTTTAACATGTCAACACTGAACTATATATTTTGGCTGAGTATATATGATCAAATTTGCATACTGTTGCTTTTTTAACATTTTAGGTCTCAAAACAGGGTTGTGGTTTGTTATTCATTTTCATAATATTGCCCTCTGTGATAAAACAAAAGACCATAACATGCAGAGCTGTCTAATAAATCATAGAAACTCTGCTGGTCAGTGTTCAACCAAGACCTTTACTAGGCTTTGCAACCAACAAGCATGAATCTACACCATCTGGACAAAATGCAGCTTTTACTTCGGCTAGGTCATCTCTCTATCATTATATCAGTATAACCACAATGTGACCGCAAGTATAACAATTCAGTTGTGTTTCACAGTACTGGTATGAAATCTACTCTGGCATGTACTGTATGAAGTACACAGTGCAGTGAAGAGACAGTGCAGGGTGTCCATATTTAGAGCAGTAAGAAGAGTGAAGGGCTGGACCGAGAGTGGGAGGAACAGAGCTAAGAGCTACAAGCATCCCTCAGGCTACTGCTTGCTAATGCTACTACCTCACCAAAGAAGGAAAAGACCAGCTGGCAAAAGCTCACTCAAGCTTATTCTTTCTCTCACATTCTCTCAGAAACACACATGTACATACACCAATCACCCTGAATATTAAAACCAAATACTTAATACTGTGTAGGTCTTCCTTATGACACAAAACTCACTCTAACTTTTAAAGGCATGGACTTCATAAGAGCTGAGAAGGTATGTTTCAGTGTCGGAGACCAAGAAATGTTGGACTGTGGCAGGGTGCATTAACTTGCATTAGGGAATACTATTGTCATGAGGAAGTTTACCTGATTCATCACAATGTTTAGGCAGGTGATACGTGTCAAAGTAACATCCACATGAAGATCAGGACCCAAGGTTTCCCAGTCGGACATTGCCAAGAGCATCAGTGCGCCTTCATTGGCTAACTCTTTTCCCATCATGCATCTTGGTGCCATCTCTTCCCCAGGTAAGTGACACACATGCACCCGGCCGTCCACATGAAAAACCTGTGCTTAGCCCTGTCTAATGCCAGAACTTGACCATGGAGCAAAGGAGAAAGTCTTTTTAACATCATGTGGACAACAGGGTGAAAGTGTCGCCTGGGGAAGAAGTGGTATGAGAATGCATTGTGAGAAGAAGGCAAGCCAGTAGAGGCAGTGGGTCCAGGCATTCATGTGGATGTAAATTTGACATGAAACACACAACAAGGTGTTCAAGGTGACAATGTAGCCTCCGATCTACCCAGATCATAATCACCTCGCAAATTTACAGAACCTGCGACTAATGACTTGGTGCCAGACACAACAGCACACCTTCAGAGGGCTTATGCCACTACAGGTCAGAGGTGTTAAGGAGGCACAAGACATAGAGGTGGTATTACTGTTTTGGGTAATTGGTGTACACTACAAGAAAAGTAGTAGTAGTAGTAGTAGTAATAACAATAATAATAATAATAATAATAATAATAATAATAACCATGATACATTACAAAACTATATCAATCTGTCAAATATCTATGAAAATTCATACAGAACTACTTTCTACCAAACATTTGGAACTTGTAACTGCTTTTCACTGCTTAGGAATTCAGAGCTTCATCAATGTTACAGCTGATCCCTGACACTAACAAGTTTTACTGCATTGACTAAACAAACAGCATGTGACGAGGCCGAGTCTCAGTAAATTATAAACATACCACTGTTACTTTTACCATCAACGTGAAGGGGCGAGTAAACAAGTAAACAGAGACAGAGAGACAGAGAGAGAGACACAGACAGAAACAGAGAAAGGTGGAGAGAAAGGGGGGGCAGAGAGAAAGAGAGAGAGACAGACAGAGACAGAGAAGGGGGGGGGCAGGCAGAGAGAAAGACAGACAGAAACAGAGAAATGGGGGGGGCAGAGAGAAAGAGAGAGAGACAGACAGAGAAAGATGGAGAGAGGGAGAGAGAGAGAGAGAGAGAGAGAGAGAGAGAGAGAGAGAGAGAGAGAGAGAGAGAGAGAGAGA
>JBBPDC010000019.1:3481842-3496955 GCA_037974485.1 Hemigrammopetersius urotaenia
TATTTCTCCAGTACCGACAGCAGAACCGTTAACGTCAGAGCTTATCGGTCCCCGGTCTTTTATAATTAGGCACCGGGACCGATTAAGTACCGGGTCTTGGTACCCATCCCTAGCCACAACCACACGAATGCACATTTTGTAGCTTTATGTTTTGACCACAGATGTATTTTAAGCAAATGTTTTCTATTCTAAATTGTGTGTATATTATTACCTAATTATCAAATTAATTGCAACTTTACTTGATTCTTAATGTAACTGATAGTGACAGCCATACATTTAATGACTGCAAACATTATTTACTTCAAACCTAAACCTACATTATGTTTCTTCTATCTTGTTTCACATATTGTTTATAATATAATGCCAAAAAGTTCATCTCATCCATCCATAAAACAAAACTCCAGCAGTGCTGTGAAACACAAAGGTCGTCCTCAAACTCGAGATGGAAGACCACATTTATTTATATTCATTTAGAGAGTAGTATTAACTAATATGGTAACCATAACCACAGTTACCATTGTTAAAATATTTTATGACGAACTCACATACTTGATATTTAGTGTAAGACATCTACACGATGGGTCCACTTTCACTTGTTTGAGCATACATTGAGTCCTTGTTTTGACCTTTGTGAAATCTACACTCAAAGAGAACAAGGGTGCTAAATGTCTTCCTTTTTTATCTGCCTGACTCTGCACCAGTGGAGCACAGAATCTTGAGGAATCCTGCAACCTGCAGTCTGTAATCTTTTCCAGTTGTATATGTTTTCTTCATAAAAACTGTATACCTGAATTCAGTTAGGGTTCACTTAATACTTGCAGTCCATATTTGCTGAAAAACATTGAGATGGTTTGCATTGCCAGAGCAAATACATGCCAAATCATACTTTATAGCGATGCAACAATGCAACATAATGTAAGGCATATTTTCCATTGCTCATTTTTACGAGTAATTAGGATTGGTCCATTTTTTTAAAATATATTTTTGATACAATGTAAAGGGCAGCAGTGTTTTCAAATTGTTTTGCAAAATGTTAAAAGGCTTTGTCCTGACTATATTATGATATTACAGCCCACTTATTAGCATTCGCCACTCTTTAGAGGAAAATCCTCATTCTACACATGAACAGGCCAAAGCTTATAGCTGAAACACTCAGAAATCTACACATTCTGAACTCACAGTTTTAGCCGATGGGAAGAGCCCACTTCACTAATGAGTGAAACAGACATTTTGAATGTACAGGGCAGTAGAGTGCTGTGTTTTCCCTTCTTTGTTGTAAAATGTATGCCAGTCTGCGTGAAATGTCCCTGAAATGAGACAGTGGACAGAGTGGGTTGATTTCCTGTTATGATCGGCCCTCATTGCCCTCAGGTTCAGGGCTTTCACACAGGTAGACAAAAGTATTTCTATACTCAGCAGAGACTTATTTGCTGTTTCTACAAAGATTAGACACAACAGTAAAACCACTGACAGGTGAAGAGAATAACATTAATTATCAATTATAATGACACCTGTGAAAGGGTGGTATATATTAGGCAGTAAGTGAACAGAGAAGTTCGTTGGAAGCCGTAAAAATGAACAAGTATCTGTACCACTTTGACAAGGGCTAGATGACTAGGCCAGAGAAGCTCCAAAATGAAAGTGATGTGTTCCTTGTAGATGCTACTTAGTACCTGCCACCAGGCAACCGCCAGAATCAATGTTTAGGTCTCATGGAAGCCTGTGGTGGTCAGAGGCTCGCCTGTTTGGGCCAAGCCCAGAGAAGAGCTACTGTAGCACAAATTGCTGAAAAAGACATCATGCTGCTTATGATAGAAAGGTATCCAAACACACAGTGCAGCACATCCTGCTACTTGTTATACTGCAGACGAAGATCAGAGAGTCCGAACTGATCCCTGTCCACTGCCAAAAACGTCTCCAGTGAGCATGTAAGAATCAGAACTGGACCATGGGGCAATGGAAAAGGCCTGGTCTGATGAATCATGTTTTCTTTTACATCACATGGATGGCTGGGTATGTGTGTGTCACTGAGGGAAAGAGGTAAGCCGGCAGAGGCAGTGTGCTGCTCTGGGCAATGTTGTCCTAGGATCTGGTGTTCATGCAGATGTTAACATGACAAGCACCACCTACCTAAACACTGTTACAGACCAAGTGCACCCCTTCATGGCAACCGCATTCTCTAATGGCAGTGGCCCCTTTCAGCAGGATAATGCCACACTGCAAAATTTGATCTGTAATGGTTTAAGGAACATGACAACGTGTTGAGTTTGCCTGTACATTTCAGAGATCTCAATCCAAACAGGCATCTGTGGGGATGAGTCAGACAAATGAGACCAACCCATGGAGGCCCAGCTCACAACTTACAGGACTCTGCTGCTAACATCTTGGGATCAGACCCCACAACACACCTCCAGAGGTCCCATGGAGTCCATGCTTCCATAGCTGTTTTGGTGACACAATATTAGGCAGGTGGTTTTAATGTTGGGCCTCATATTATGTTCACTTTGATTATGTGGCAATGTCTTGAGATTATTTTCTTGAGATTGTATACAATTATAATTGGTCACAGGTCACAACATAGTGTTGTCTTCCACACCCTTCCTTAAAGAACAACACAAAGTTATAGTCAATGAACCTGGACTTGCTGCTGTGTCAGTGTGCTACAGCCCATGTCCGGGGACCTCTGAGTAGCGTGACTCCTCTATTAAAAGACCACAAGCGAAATATAATGAAAACAAAGTCTTCAAATAACAGAGCAACTGGTGAAACACAACCAAGACAGATGAGAAAAATAAAGTCTGGCAACCAATCCGAGCAGTAAAACACACTTGGCATGAGTGACAACTCTGCTGCAGGATTCAATGACAAAAAGCCTGGCCCGAGCAACACTGACATTTAATGAACTCCAAGCTACAAACAGTGGCTTCGCTTCGGACTGCCTCGCTGGCTTTCAGGCATTAAAACTTGAGGCTTCAGAGTTGAGTTTCATCTTTGCCTGTTGAGTTAGCAAAGGCAACAGCTTCTTCCTCTAAATGCCATTCTGACTTGCCTCATATCATAACTACTGGCCAAGAGTAGTAATCGCATCTGTTGTTCAGGACTTGAACAAACTGTGAGGACATTTAACTGATTCTCTCAAAGAGATCCTACCATGATAGTCTTGCAACAACAGCTTTAAATCAAGAAATATTTAGGCTCGATTTTCATTTCTCAGTTTATGTACTGTATAGGGTTGTAACAATGATGTGCAGGCGGGCAAGGTGGCAGACGGAGCGCAAAGATAAACAGGTGCTTTGACATTCCTTCAGGTACTTGAAACTGCTGCATAGCTAAAATTCCAAAAAGATGCCCTGGTACAGTTTCATATGAGGAAGCAAAGCAGATATTTAGAAAACTAACAAAAACCCAGGGGTAGTTCCACACATAAAGGACATATACAGTGTATACAGTGGGAGGATCAGACAGGCACTGCTATGTTATTAGTGCTGTGGCAGTTCAAGGATGTTACAAAGAAAAAGCCAGTCGAGTTTTGGAGAGCAGTGCTCAAGCTTAGTCTCCATCGAGATGGGATCATAACTCTTCCCATGGTGCTAGGGTGAGAACAAAGCAGCCTCTGTAAGTTCATACGTCAACAAAGAACGGAGTATGCTGTCGAAGTATGCTGCAATGCATGATGGGCTGAAGTCTGTCAGCGGGGCTGTTTTTATCCTCTTTGTTCAGCCTGGGAGACTCTAACCTTTCAGACTTGATTTCATTCTGACAGTAAGATGACTTCACTCTAGAAGATGCCTAAACTACTGTTTCTCAGGTTTGGGAAGAACACAATTACATCCATTACATAGCTATTCTATCATAACCATGTTGTTGTATAAAGCATCTTGTTACATTATGATGGGTGTCCACCTATTAACTACAGAAGAACAGGACACACTATGGGACATGACACCTTTTGCACTTTGTTGTGAAAGCTTCCCAAATACAAAATGATGAGATTGAGATGGTTAAGGTTTAAGAAGCTGAAGGAGGTAAGACAACTTTTCCACATAATTAACCTAATCTACCTACACAAGGGGGCTAGTAAAACAGCGGCTGTTGGGTCAGCAGGACCGGCGTTCATCTGGCCAGCAGCCAGCCGGAACAGCACTTCAATATTGTAGCTAAAACCTGAGCACAGCCTCACACAGCTAATCAACCAAACAGGGGGTTCCCATGGTGTTTAAAGCACACTACAGAGGCATTTCTGTCAGAAGTTTGTACAAGTTCTGTCCAAAAACAATGAAATCATCAAGCCTGTATAGATGAAACCTGCATAATACTTCACTTAGCCTCAAAGAAGTGTTCTGAGTCCTCCTACTACATACAAAGACTCAGGTGATTATATGTGACAGGACTCACCCTCCTGGCCCCAGTTTCCAGAGGAATCTTTCAAAAACAATCGATGAACAAGGAAATCCTCATTAGTTGCTGAAACATCCCTACAGAGCCCCCCCAAGACAAAGCCCAATTTCAAATGTCACATCACTTCAACTGTAGTCAATTCCAGACAAGGAGGTTTTTGCTATAGTGCTATGTGACTTCCTTTTTTACATAATTTTGGAAAATGCTTGAAAAGTTACATAACTGAACATAAAATAAAGGATGAAAAAATAGAGACTGTTCTCAATTGTAGGGCAGGTAAACCCAAAAAATGCATTGCTGCCCATGCTCCCACTCACACCACTGAGTAACTGACAGCCTGGAGTTCTTCTTTATTGCTCACACACACACAGAGTCATCCATGTGGAACCACACTCCTGCACACTGCCTTTCCCACAGACATCGCTGGAGAGATTCTTACAGGGCGTAGTGAGAGAAACTGAAGGACGGATCATGAGAAAAGAAGTACAAAGACGAAACCTGGGGTGCCTTCAGATCTGTTCTTTAGTACTGGGCTTTCAGCAAGTGTGCTGTCCTCACTCACAGCCTAAACCTGGGTAACAGTGCAATGTAAACAGTATGGCATGTGTATAACTTCATTATAAACATGCAAGCACAGGGTTGTTACCATTACAGACCATGCAAAGCTGAACCAGTACACTAACAGGCACTGAAAGCCCTGAGAGGTCTATAGTTTGAAAGTGGGATTTCAATTCACAAGCACGCCTGATACACAAACAGAAAAATAACCATGCATAGCTCAGAGGCTAAAAATGATGGCTTGCAGTCACTCTCACTTACTGTGACATGCACATGTACACACGCAGAGCACTGGGAGCGAGGCTATTTCAGAACCTGTTTCCAGTTTGGTCTAGTGATGGCTCCACCGCTGGGTCACGTGGCAGTCGCAGTGAACGCATTCATGGCATGCTAAAGAGCTCCATCTGATCAGAGTCACAGCTGCACAGCAACACTGGCGCCTTGTTACTGATGAGCCATCAAAGCTATGGACAGGAAGTGACCAACAGATTTTTGCCCCTGCATGAACAGGGACTGTTTTCTCAGTTTTTATGGTAAAATTTCCTCATTAAAAAGAGCAAAGAGTCGGAAGCCAAGGCGTAACATGATAGTAAAACTCTTTGAAAAGTTAGAACAGCTAAACCTGTAGGGTTAGGGTGAGGGGCCAAACCAAATCACCTCAAAACTACCAAAACTCCAAATCATTCTATCAGTCTACCTCCCTCTCTCTATATATAGATATCAACATATCTGCATCAAATTATTTCGAACTATACACAGTCCTAGTCACTGTCCTACTAATGCAACACTATGTGATCAAATACATTTTCACTCCTTTCAAATTTATGCAAAAGTGTGTCAGTCTGGCAAATATACAGCTAAATCTGATTAAATGGTCTGGCAAGAAAAAGCAACAGTTATCACTACAGCTTAAGCAGGATAAAGAAATAAAAATCCCACTGGTGTACAATTATTCACTAACTACTGCCTGAAATGTTAAACATAATACTAAATGAAGGAAATTGGAATATTTCTTTAAAATGCTCTACATTTTCTCCAGATTGCAAAGCCAACACCAGGTATGAGCAGACATGCTCTGCCCCAAACTAGCTGGACATCATCAACTGACTCTGAAAGCTAGTATGAAAGGGTTTGCGGGCATGTGACCGAGCACCAATTCGGTTAATCTGCTTATGGCCTTCCATTCTCACTGATGAAAAACGATACAACAGCTCAGAAAGCTTTTTCAGCTTGCTAATTAATCGCACAGACGAAGACCTCTTAATAATGCATGGGGCAGCCACTTTGATCCACAATGCTTAAATTTCCATGTTCAGGCTTATGGACAATATGAGGAAGGAAAACAATGGGCTTAAAGCTGAATACATGCTCATTACAATTTTCCAGCCAGGAAGATCTTATAGATTTATCCATCTTATAGATCTATCTGCTCTGAGTCTGACAGATGAGACTTTGTGCTTGTGACAAAGACAAGCAAAGACAGGATGAGAGCTGAGGGTTCAGGCAGGAGCAAGAAGAGAGATGGAGTAGGTTATCTGCAGGGGGCAATCCTGCCGGGGAACACTGGAGCCAATGGAACAAACTGATAAAGACAGTGGGGTGGAAAGAATTACAGAGAAAAGCAAGAGACTGGGGATGAGAGACAAAATAGAACCACAGCTGCCAGAAAGAGAGAGTAAGAGAAAGAGAGAGTAAGAGAGAGAGGGAGAGAGAGAGAGAGAGAGAGAGAGAGAGAGAGAGAGAGAGAGAGAGAGAGAGGGAGAGTCGGTCGGCCATCGTTCTGTCAATAAGCTGGCCTAGAAATGAGCCTGGTGCTGCCATGACAAGTTTGTGAGGACAAGCTGAACTAGAGCACCCGAAAATGTCACATCTGACCTTGACGTTGCAAATGTCCCAAAGAGTCGAATACAAATAACTTGTCTTTTCCTCCTGCAAAGACACTGACCTTAATGTAAAGATAAACACAGGAAGAGGCTGCTGAATCACTAGAGGAGCATGATTCATGCATAATAATTGTGTAAAAAATGACTGGCACCAAACTGATTTTGAGATTTGGCAGATTTCTCCTCAAACCTATTTTTGATTAAGCATTTTTTGTACTCTGGAAGGGCTCAAAAATGCATTTTGAATCCTATTCAAAAATAATTACATTTTCTCTAATAAACTCTAGATTTCTGTGATGTAGTGTTGTGTTTTTAATAAAGTTTACATATCAGTATTGGTACCAGCAGACATAACTATAAAAACTGTCGGATGTTGATATCGACCCGAAGTCAGTGTAACACGGCTCATTACTTCAAGAAAAACAGAAGTAACAAGCTGTGTTCACCTTTTACTTTTCAGTAATAATAGCCAAAACCAAACAACCAACCATATTTTTACTTTTACCAGAATTTGTATCATATAAATGCATTACAAATTATAGCCTGTTTAGACTGTGAAACTAGACGTACAACCATCAGATAAAAGCAGCATCCAGTCCATTGTGTTATATGCAGATTATCTTGTCTGTCAGGACACACCGATGATGAAGGACGGACAACTTCAACAGTTCAGAAGTGAAAGCATAATTACGTAACACATAATTACGAAAGCTGTTGGAAGTGTATGGGAACACAGAGTATTACGAGGGTCAAGCTGAAACTCACCCTGAGAGCTTCAATGACCAGGTCTCGGGCCTCTAGTTCTCCCTCCATGATGCTCAAGAGCGTCAGGAGCTCCGGCTTGCTCAGGTTATCCATGTTCAGCTCACATTTCTGAAAAAGAAAGGTACAAAAATAATTTCAGCTATAAATGAATGACAGAATGTGAACTGATACAAAAATGGTCAAATACACTGATGCTTAAAAATGCAAAGGGCAAACTGTGGAGACGAGAAAATAGCCTTTTAAAATGATAGAGAAAGATAAAAAGAGAACGGGTTAGACAGGTGATGTTTGAGGTCAGAGTCATCCAAAGAGTATTTTAAACAATTCTTGCAACCAGACTGATTCAGAGAAATGTCTTTGTGGATGCTGTGATGTGGAGAATTGCTGATGTATGGAGGCCTATAGCCTTGATGTACTGCTTTTACTCTTTAGTACTCTTTAGGTTACAGAGACCTCAGCCAGAGTGAAACTACCACTATATGATTCTGGAATAGAACAGAGTCAGGGACAGAATAAGAATGAGTTCAGAAACATAATCAATAATTGGACTTTCAAATCCTTTAATGTGCATTATTGATAGATATGTGCTTATAATCTTGACAGTAAAAGTGTTATGTAGGTTTACAGTTTAGAATTAAGTGAACAAATAAAATACAGCAGAACTATTGTAACCAGTGCTCAATAAGAATATGAAGAAAATCAGTAACTGAATGTAAAGTGGAATAGCATTATTCTGCCTAAAGAGGTGATCAAACCCTCAAGCTGGAGCTACAAAACACTACTGTCCCGTTCAGCCAACATCTCTCTCTTCTACAGCCTTCTAATGTTGTGCACCAGCCCCCAAATGAAATCCTATCAGTTTACCCAGCAGTTGCTAAAAGACATAGAGCCCTGCAGTTTAAAGATATACTCACTACAAAGAGCAAGAATGCTCTTCAAAAAAAAGCTTATAAAAACAGCTAACAACCAGAGGGTGTAAGGGAATTTTTGGGTGAAAATACAAATGTATATCAAATTAAAGCTCTACTGTCAAATACATTGAAATTCCCTGTACTCCATTTGCATTAAAAATGATCATCAGCTGATGTTTTGTTTTGGACTAACACAATGCATTATGGTCTATGGCAAATAATACTAAAAGGGAAAGTATTCAACTGTGGTGTGCTGTGAAAGCGGTTTGGTTACATACATAGTGCCCTGACAGATTCGGGCCTTTTCTGAATCTGTAGGAAAGCTATGAAAATAAAGACCAGAGAGCATTCTAAGGAAATGTACGTTATAGACATGCGTGAAAAATACTAATTCAAAATAACATTCAAGTGAGCACCCAGTGATTAGCTTTGAGGAAATGGAAGCTGCATCATCCCACACAGGTTCTGACTACAGAAGTCCTCCCTTCAAAACTTAGAAGAGAAGAACCGAAGGAAATCAAGAAAGGAATTTGCGAGGGAAGTCACAGAGAGGCCAATAATCACACTGAAGAAGTTATAGAGTTCAGGGGCAGAAACAGGAGTGAAGGACCCCAAGTCAACTGACCTGTATGGGAGGGTGGCTAGAAAGATGCCATTACTGAGAATAAAAATCAGAATCTGAAAACTTTATTGGTCTTGGAAAAAAATGTCTTTAAAAACAAACAAAAGCATATACAGAGATCACCAGAAGGTATCACAGTGATCCAGTTTAAAAGTGGTTTATCCCACCATCACAGTAAGTATGGGACTGGCAGAATCAGGTTGGAGACTAGTGTGGACTGGGCATCTTGTTTAAAATAAATGGGTATGTGGTAAAAATGGTAGAAATGCCACAAGACTGGAGTGGTTGAACATCAAAAAGTGAACATTCTACAGTGGACAAGCAGAGATCTTAATCTGTGGCACTGTTTGAAAATTGTGACCTACAAGCATCCTCCAACCAACCAATCTGCCCAGAAGCTGGAAGAAATGTAGCCCCACAGACGTAAAACTGTTATTCCAATGGAAACTCAGGTCTGAAGGAGCTGAGTACTCATGGAGCCTTTTTTTAATTCCCTTTAAAAGATCTGATAACAATTAATGTACACTGGCTTTAAGAGCATACTGGCTTGTAACAAAAATCCTTGCTGGAGCTATCTGTGTAAATGTGGTTTAACATCCATGCATAAGTTCTAATTGTGGGCTTCATTCAGATATATTTTCAGAATGATGTTCAATTATTTAAGAGATTTCTTACTTTTAATAGTAAAACTGGGTGAAAAAAAACAGTTTTAAAATGTGTTCATCCATATTATAATCAAATAATATCAACGGTGATTAAGCGCATTGAACATTGTTGATGTACATAGGTAGCCTGTGTAATATGGAAAACATGTAATAGAGTGAATATAATGAATCTCCTGAAATGGATACTTCCACTTAAGAGAAGAGGAAGAGCAGGGGTAGGATTTCCTTAAAATATTAATTCCATTTGTCACAAAAAGAGCCTTAAAACACTTCTGAGATTCCATATTTTAACTACTCTTTCGTTGTCTTTTATGGATAATCAATATGCTCTACTCCTGCAAGGGGCATTCTGTAGCTCAGCCTTCAGGGAATAATTTGCTGAGTTCCGGAAAAAAGCCTGAGTCGGTCTCTGAACAGGACTTACTGGCACATGCAGTTTAAGGGGGAGGGCAGTGAATGATGGGTATAATCAGATTGTTTTTGACTTGAGGTCAGTTGCTTGAGCATGTGCACCCTGAGGTGTGTGGTCAGGACGCGAGCTCCATCACTACAGAATAAAGGGCACGACTGCACATCAGTTCAGTTTTACTGAACTCCATCTTTTTTACTTTTGTACATTTAAAGCCTGCAACTGAACTCTAATGGGCTTTAGGAACACTGGCCCTGGCTGTTTGCTGCGATATCAGCCTGAACTACTGCAACCTGATATCCTTAAACCTGTCTACTTAACAAGAAAGTAAATGAAGCCAGCTGTTAGAATCTCAGAATCACAGAAAACAGGAAAAATTGGGCTGTTCGGTTGAGGCTGCAGTGAACCTCTAGTCAGCTAGTTCATTTACTTGACACTTCTTGGTTATCAGCACTGTTATGAACAGGTGCGGCGAGCACAAAAGTCAAATACATCATGCCAGGCAGATATGTTATAATTACACCATGACCTTTAGTCTTGGTAGAATTTGGTAGTTACAGGAGCTTCTATGCTGTTGTCTACAAGGTGTAAAGTCATGTGCTGCTCTAGCACTATAGTAGATTCTTGTACTTGGTACAAAATATATGGTACAAAGTAACGTACCATACCATAAACAAACGTTTTTCCATTACAAATAAAGTAACCCGTACCGAAGCTGTACCTGTCACTGCCCTGTTCATTGGTAAAACCAAAAGTGGGCCACAGTCGAGCTGTCAAGCTGATTGTGTCACCGTTTTTTGATCGGTCAAAAAGCTGTAGGAACAAATGGCCTGGATTAGGTTTTTATCACACAACTGATCAACGCTGAGAAAAAAAAACCAAAAAACTCATGCATTAATGAATATGTGAAATAAAAGACCACAATAACAAAACAGATAAACTCTCTACTGGTATAGCTCCATGGACAATGAGCAGCTATGAACTGCGGAGAGAGAATTGCACTGCAACACTGTTACCGGGCTGAGATACCCTGGACAGTCAAAGCACTTCTATGCCATCACAGCACAGTTTAGGTACGGCATGGTTCCTGTATACCGATGGAAAAGTGCCTTTGTAGTAGGCAGTAGTACTGTAACACTCTTGTAGTGGACAGAACTAGTACTATAATAGACTTGTGGTAGACAGCAGTAGTACTGTAGTGAACTTGTAACACATAATTGCAGTACTGTAGTCGACTGTCTGTAGAAAATACTTTAATACCGGTTTACCATAAGAGCAGTCTGAGACCACAAAATAATTTTGAATGCATCACAAACACTCAACTTTAATGTATTCCAAGTGCCAATAGGCTAACACTCGTGTCCACACACACAGCCACTGGTGACAGTTATCCTGCAGAAAAGATGATGTACAAAACTGAATGGGAAGAACAGATTTGCAGAGCAAAAAGAGTGAGACAGGTGACTGGAGCTACTCGGAGCAAAAGAATACACTGCAAGGTTTGCTATGTCAGGGAAACGCTAGCAGTCTGTTTTGTAAAGTGTAAAGCATGTAAAGTGACCATTCTATCCTACGTGAACACACCAAAGCACACAGTGTGAACAGTACGAAATTCTTTCTCTGCATTTAACCCATTCACCAAGTGAAGGAGTAGGCTGCCAGGAACACAGTGCCAGGGGAGCAGTGTGTGCTCAGGGTACCTCAGTCATGACACTAGCTATGACTTTCTGATAGGTCAACAGATGCCCCTCAAAACAAAATGTAACGAAATACAGTCATTACAGTCGAACTAGTGGGATCTGTGAAACACAGAAAAGTCAGACACATGTTGAGAGCATTTTCATGAGGCTCTGCATATGACCATAAAAGTGAATGCTGGATCAAACTCACAAACACCATAATTGTTTGTATACACAGAGGACCAATAAAGAAGCAGCTTATACTCAGGAGTAGTTCAGTATGCTTAGGTCTGCCTTTAAATTAGTGTTCATGAAGGATTTTTAAAAAACATCCTAAAAAGACCACAGTATTGACAGATTAACCTATCTATTGTTCAGTTCTGGTTTTGTTATTATGTATATTTGATATGTATTCCAGTTGTTAGATATGGTTATTTGCAGTAAAGGAAGCCACTGTTACAGAAACTGGCTTAACTGTTTTCTATTTGGAAAGAAAAAAATCAATTACCTATACCAATATATAGGTAGATAAATGTTGATTATACTAATGTAATACTAATTATAATATACACCGCCCACTACTATTCTCACTAAAAAGTCACAAAATGAAAGCAGCAACACCCAGGCAAGGCCATGCTGAGAGGAGGAAACCATGAACCACTTTCTGTAAGAAATTTTTATGAAGCCAGATGGGACACTATTCTCTAGTGTTCTTGTGGAAAAGAACTCCTGCTGAGGACCAACAAAAGAAGTCCTTGTCTGGGTACAGAAAGTAAAAGGCTTCAAATGAATACTTGCAGACCCACCATACCCTTGTGAGCCCTTGAGAGGTGCCCGGGTGGACCCACGAGAGAGATTTATGGCAGACAAGGAACAGCCAATGGACAGCGGTACTGCCGAAGCACCTGTTCAACTGAATGCTAAATGTAAACGAGCCTCGGGCTGTTAAAACAGCTCAGATTGGCTGGATGACATGGTACTATGTCAGCTGAGTCACTGAAATTCAGACCAATTTAGAAACATCTCCAGTGAACATTCTCTCCAACCCCCTCCTCCTTCTCCTCTCTTTTTCTCTTCTCTGTTGTGCTCAGTGACAACCTCTTTCTTCCTCCATTTCTTCAATCCACACATTTAAATAAGGACCCAGTCTGACTCACTGAAAGTGGGAATTAGTTCAAACTTCTGCAATGCTATCTCTGTCAAAGAGCATCTGAAGTGACCAAAGATCGGAATGGCTAAACCGTGGACTGGCCTCGATGGTATAATGTTGCGGATAGATTTGTATAATCTGAGAGCAAAAATCATCAATATTTAAGCTAGACGGGCCCTCTCCTGGTGGTGAGATCCATTTCCAGAAGGGCTGGTCAGCAGGCTCTAAAATCAACAGCATCCATGACAAAATTTCCAGAAGTAAATAAGATGTAAGAGACGTGTGCATTCATCTCAGTGCGTTCATTTCAAATCAGAATTATTTCAAGAAGCAATGGATCAAAAACACAGATGGCAACATATCTATGAAAATGGGTCATCATTCGACCAATGATGAGAATGAAAGCAAATGATTGTCCTCAACAGAATTTGACGGTAGCTACCTTGACAGACCCATTCTGATGGTAATTTATTCTTTTCATCCTCCACGAGCAACAGTTCATTGTGTTATTATTCAGGATATTCATGCAGCCTACAAAGAAATACTACTATTCCTGCAGGCTCGTTATAAACCTACATTTTAACTACATTTTGACATGCTGCCATATATCGTGTCATAAAACGATGATCAATTTTTCTGAGTAATATACAGAGAAGGTGAAAATAAGGAAACCCCCTTCATGCCTCTTAAGGACCATATTAAAAAATCACTGCGCAGCTGCATATACAGGCTCCAGCGAAAACGAAGAAACAGTGTGATCTGTAATAACAGTAGCATAAACAGTATCAAATCCCATAATAAAATGAGTGGAGGGGTTACTGCAATGTAATGCCTGAGCTTTAATCAGGGGGACGGAGCACTGACACACTAACTGAACGCTGGATTTGGATGGAGTGGAGCTCCAGTACGACGAAAAACGACCCTTTTAAACGGTTTACAGTTCCTTTAGTGTAAAGCACGTCCCGCAGCAAGATGGAGAGATGACAGAGGAAGAGTCTGGGCTCTCTTACCGCCTCGACACTCGCATGGACAGCGGTTACCAGTGTTTGTACCGGAGGCGGCTGCTCCCCTTTCCCTCCTTCAGACGCCATCTTCTCGCTGGAGCAGACTGCTGGAGTTAGGAGCCACACGCCGCGCAGAAAAACGCATCCGGCAGCGTTTAGAGCACCGATCCGCCCGCGAGTCGCCCACAAATAGAAGAAGAAACCGCGTCCGTAATTACATGAGCCGAACGGGTAACGTGGTGTGGCCTCTGGGGGCGGGAGCTCGGGTGGGGGGAGAGACAGGAGAGAGCGATTTTTAGGAGCAGGTTGGGTTTTCAGTGTAGGCGTGAACCGAGTGCGTTCCAGCTGCGCCTCGACCTGAGACACACACACACACCCACACACACACACACACACTCATAGACCTGCCCCAGAGAGTGACGTCAGCCAGCGGCTGGTCCAGCGCAACTGTTTTAACCTCTTATCCGCCGATTTCACAGTGACACAAACAAATATCACAGTCACGAGTGACTTGTTTGTCAATGTAGCTGCAAATCATTTTCAGATGTGTTCGGACACATTTAAGCATCCAAAACACAAAAATCTAGAGCACGGCCGGTTTTCAACGCGGGTCTGGTCAGAATTCGGCGAATACACAAATTTTATGATGCATTTGTAATTCGTTCACCGCCCTTTCGTGTCCTCCTTGGAAAAATGCTGTAATTTCCCGTTTTTACCATTATATGAGTGAAGTGATCAGGAGGATTTGGGACACTACTCCTTGTTGGTTACCTAGCAACCTTCACCAAGTTGTGCAGCCTTCTTCGTTTTCAGTGGTATTCCCAGTGATTGCGTTCAGATGTTTAATGACCAGAAACAAGTACACTATGTGGACAAAAGTCTTGCGACACACATCTTAATTCATGTGTATCAATCACACCCATTGTCATTTTATATAGCCTAGTGGTTAGGGCGTTCGCCTTGTCATCAGAAAGTCCGGGTTCGATTCCCATGACCGCTAGGCACCGCTGAGGTACCCTGAGCAAGGTACCGTCCCCACACACTGCTCCCCGGGCGCTGTGTTCGTAGC